>PVIU01004331.1:0-128683 GCA_004026605.1 Ondatra zibethicus | reverse complement strand
CCTCTATCCCCGCCCCTGGCTTCCAACTTTTGCTTGATGATCCTGTTTGCTTCCAATTTCCAGGAGGTTCTGTGTATGCTTTCCTTGGGTTCACCTAGGTATTCAGCTTCTCTGGGCTTGCGAGCTAAGTGCTTGGTGACCTTTATTTTATAGCTAGGGTCCACTAATGAGTGAGTACATACCATAATCATGTTGTACTCTTTTAATATACTTGGATCAGTTTTGTAACAAACTACCAGCTGTCAGAACCATATTGGGGGCTAGAGAGATGTCTTATCGCCAGAGAACTTTCTGTTCCATCAGAGGACTGGAGTTGGAATCACAGTACCCATATTTAGATAGCTCACAAGCAACTATAATTCCAGCTACAAAGGATCCAACAACACACAGACATACATACACACAGCACATACCCACAAGCACACATACAGTACATAAATAAAATAAATCTTTTAAAAATACTATGTAAAGACAGGGCAGCTAGCAATCAAAATGGAAAATGGAAGAATGGAAAGAAGCAGCATTGGGAAAACAGTCTGTACAGATTTATAAAATTTTTTGGAGGGTTTATCATGACAGGGTTTCTCTGTAGTTTTGGAGCCTGTCCTGGAACTTGCTCTGTAGACCAAGCTGGCCTTGAATCTACAGCCTCTGCCTCCCCAGTGCTGGGATTAGAGGTGTGCACCACCACCATCTGGCCAGATATAAATTCAAAAAGAAAGTTTTTATACTGCAAATTTTTTTAATGTAAAATTTCTTTATTATTTTTAAAGAAGCATTTTGGGATAGTTGAATTCTAAATTGAACGGCATGTTGGGAGGTCATCTATCTTAAAACAAAATAGACAAACAAAGACAAAATGAGATGAAAAGGAAAGAAACCCACCCACTCCTAGACTATTCCTCATTTACCTAAGCCTCACTCATTTACATGTTATCCATATTTTCATAATTTAAGTCGTCAATTTGGTTCAGGAAGATTTCTGCTGTTCTTAAGTAAAAGCTGCATTTCCTCTGAGCCTAATGACAGCACCATGAATTTAAGGAACTGTTATGACTACTTAGAAAGTAAGAAAGTGGATGTGGCTAAACTCCAGAATGGCTGGGTAAATAGGAGTCATTTGTTGTTCCCTATATAAAAGAAAATTCATCAGATACAGGATTTTGAGACAGGGCTTGAGCTTCTCCTAATTTGATATGAAACTTTGAGATTTAATTTTCTTTTTGGTAAAGTGTGACCATCTGCCTCTGTCTAAAGACACCATTCAAGCTTGCTCCTAAAGAAGCAAAGTGCTCGGAAGGGGCCTCCTTTCTTTTGAGTTTCTGGTTGTACACACTTTCTTTCTCGCTTCTCTTACTCCCCTCCCACACATACGCACACGTTTGCTCGTGCACACACCCAGCCATCTACATAAAATATTGAAAGGAAAACTACTTTTTAGCCAAACAGGCTGCTTATTATTACGATTTCTTTCACAGGTAATAATACCACACTGTCCGTTTTTGATCCTGTCAAAGCTTCAGTAATTCCTCAAAGTGATGAAACCTCAGAAAAAAAGAGAGAAGAAATGGGTGCCATGTTTTCCTTTCTGCTGTCTTTTCTAAATAATTTGTACAAAAAGCAGTCATGTCTTTTGGTTTTTGTTGTTTTGTTTGCTTTGGTTTTTTGATATAGAGTTTCTCTGTGTGTCTTGACTATTCTGGAACTCACTCTGTAGACCAGGCTGGTTGCAGCCCACCTGCCTCTACTTCCAGAGTGCTGGAACTAAAGGCGTGTACCACCACTGCCTGGCCACACTCACATTTTAGCAAATTAAAGGGTTTTTGGTTCAAAGATAGAATTTTATAGAAAAAAAAATCATGGGACTTTCTACATTTTTTCATAAATTTATTTTTTTCTCGTGTATTTGTGTGTATATGTGTGTGAAAGTGTGTGTGTGTGTGTGTGTGTGTGTGTGTGTGTGTGTGTGAAGAGAGAGAGATGCTGGAGACTGAGCTCAGTCCTGTACATGCCAAGCAAGCACAATATCACCGAGTTACACCCCCAGCACTAGATTTTTACTTCTTGAATAAATGATCAAGTCCGATTTTGAACTGGAATACTAATTTTCACAGAAAGAGTAGCCAGAATACTATTACAGCATTTAAATTACGAGGAAAATTTATGCACTAGTGCTGTTTGGTTAATTACAAACCTTTGAACTTTAACATTAAACAGTATGTTAATTTATAGGAAAATGCCTTTCACAACTTACATACTATCTTTCTATGTTCATTTTCAAGGGCTTCTTATAGAATATATATCAAACAGTTTTGAGAGACTTATTTCTCTAGTTCATTGCCTTTGAAATATTTGGCACCCTGTACCTTTAATAGGAATACATTGTTCTTTTGCCATATGCCAATTCAGCATAATCGCAAACCACATATATTTGCAAAAATACATATCCAGGGGTAAGAAACTTAAATACATTATTTTAGAAATCAGAAGCAAAGGTTGGGGCGATGGCTGAGTCAGTAAAGTCCACACAGCATGAGGCCCTGAACTGGAATCCTCTGGACTCCTATAAGAGCCAGCAGGAGGGTTGTTTCTGTAACCAATGAGCTGAGGGAGAGGAGACAGGAGATCCCTAGCACTCGTGGCCAGCCAGTCTGGCCAACTCACCAGTTGGACTTAGCTATGGACTTAGTTCAAAACTGTTTCAAAAACTAAGGTAGAAACCTACTGAGCAAGACAGCTGACATCAACCCCTGGGCTCCACATGCACATATGCTGGCATTCACATGTGCATACCCTCAAACACATGCTCACACATACAGTACATACAAGAACATTTAAAGCTATAAAAATCAAAACAAAAATATTTCCACAAATAATTATTACAATTAATATGCAATTGAAGTGCCATTTTATTTATATCTATACATCCAAAAGTTACATTGTAGGGCTGGGGATGTGGCTGAGGGGTAGCGTGTTTACCTAGCAAGTACAAAACACTGTGTTTGATTCTAGCCCTGAAAAAAAAATTAAATCCACCTTTAATTTACTTCTTTTAGGTCTACTAAAAGAACTCTGCTTCCATGTTTACTATGCGGTGAAGTCTCTCTCTGCACTGATGAGCCTCAGAAGCTATCCCTTTTACCTCAAGCCATTTCTGAGGTAAACAAAGTCAGGAGTATATTTTTGGACCACACATGTTAAACTAGCCAACCATCTGACCTCCTGGAGGTGGTGGTACAGAAAAGCAGTACAACGACCCCCCCCCCCAGGCCCCAGGTTGAGCTAGGGGAGCAGCTCAGCTTTCACAGCAGAGCAAGACATTGGCTGAGGTGGTGGTGTTTGCTAAGCCGCCTCCTCCCCCACCCCACATATATCCATAAATAGAATTTGTGGATTGGGCTCTACATTTATACCCAAAGGAAGAAACGTGATCTCTTTCAGTGCATCACAGCGAGGAAGAAATGAACCTGCACTGAAGGATGACACCATCTGAGAGGGCACCACAGGCTGAGCTCTGTGTTGAGTGTTCCTTGTGGCTGTGGCAGACAGACTGCAGCACAGGAGTTTACCATTTCTGTAGACGACAACTCTCAGTTCTGCTATGCTTTAATCAAGCAATACTGACTCTTCCCCACTGTAACTAAAGAAACTTAGCAACCTGACTGAAGGAGAATACTTTCTTTTTTCATCTTATGTTTGAGCATGGATGTTGGTGCTAAAGAAAGAATAATATCGTTCCAACTGCTTACTCCTTCAGAGAAAGATATTAAGAAAGATAGTATCTCTAAGTAGGGGCTGGAGATGTGGCTCGTGCGTTAAAGGCACATACTCTTTTCGCAGAACAGAATTCAGTTCTCAGCACCTAGATCAGGTGGCTCACAACAACCTGTAACTCTACCTTTATGGGATCTGATGCCCTCTTCTGGTCACCACTGGTACACACACACACACACACACACGCACGCATGCATGCACGCATGCACGCACATGCACACATGCACACATACATACACACTCTCTCTCTTACACCACACATACAAGTTCAGAAATAAAATAAAAAATAATCTAAACTACTTCCACTTGTACTTTTTAAGTTTTGTTATGATATCAAAGTTAGCTTTTCTTGTTTATAATTACAGAGTGCAATGACTTCCACTCTGAAATGGGCAGGTTGATTTGCAGTCATCCGTATTTGTTTTGTTTTTCTGCTCACTCTGTCCTAAATGATGAAGACCCTGGAGTTCCTTGGTCCTCAAATTATTTCCTGCTTTTGGGCAAACTAGTTACAAGGGCCACTGGGGATAAAATTTGAAAGACCTAAGATATATAACATCTCCCAGGGACTTTATGAAGGTATCATTGGATATAATTGCATGTGGTTTGGTCTGAGCTGGAACCAGAGACCAATTAGAAGAGGACAGAGCAACCTGAGTAGCGACATCTGCTTATTCTGTTCTGCTTCTGTCTGTTTTCACCAGTATCTTAGGCTCTCTCTGGTCGTCAGTTGCCTCCCAGCTGCTGCGTTGAATTTTTTTGTTTGATAGATATCTAGTGAGTAGGTGCATTGAGATATGTTCACCTGGAGCCTGTTCGGTGCACTGCAGTAAGGGAAGAGAGATCTCCAGCTCTGGAGTAGAGTCAACAAACATGACATGCTACACACACTGAATTTACAGTGAAGCACCCCATTACCAGTGCTTATGTCTTGCATACTTGCATACACATATCACACACAATAATACTATTTTTAAATAAAAAATAACATCCACAGCAGTAGTATTTTATGTTAATTTTCTCCTAGACACACAAGGTATAATGTTTACACAGCTTGGCTCAGGAGTTACCGTCTGTTCAAAATCAGACCCCACCTGTGTTTGAAACTGCCTCAGCTTTGAGTAAGTCATCTCATTCTAGTTAGCATGTGTGCATTTATAAAATGAGTGCATTAGATCCTCCCCCTCCAGTAGTACCTGACATAGGAAAATGGAAGGAGTGTTGAAATATTTCCTGTGCTGATATTTTGTTTGTGATCTAACAAATAAAGCTTGTCTGAAGATCAGAGTGTGGAGCCAGCCACCAGTTAGCCATAGGTCAGGCAGCGGTGGTACACACCTTTAATCCCAGCACTTGGGAGACAGAGGCAGACTGATCTCTGTGAGTTCAAGGCCACCCTGGGTTACACAAGAATGATCCAGTCTCAAAGAGAAACTGAGCCCTGTGGAGGTGGTCAAACCTTTAATCTCAGTACTTGGGAGTCACACACCTTGAATCCCAATGCTAGCGAGATGGAGACAGGAAGGTATATGGCTGGACAGAGAGAAGAATATAAGGCAGGAGGAGACAGGAGTTCAGGGCATTCAGTCTGAGGATCCCTAGAGACAGGATCGCCCATTTGGGTCTGAGGATTTGGTAGAGGTAAAAAGTCTCTCTAGTGGCTGGTTCCTTTACTTCTCTGATCTTTCAACATTTACCTCCATATCTGACTCCGGGTTTTTATTATTAAGACCAATAAGGACTGCACTACACATCCCAAACATGCCCAAGGTTCCAATGGACACTTACTCCTCAGAGGCTTGTGAACATATCTTAATTTAACACAGAGAAACATGAGTGATTTCATGTGCTCGTGGGGTGCACAAACACCTTTCAGTAACTTAGGTCTGTATCCTGGAAAGTGATTCATCACAGTCTTAGCCTGTATCTAATACCTACTTAATTTCCGAGAAATATACTTCACTTCCCACTTCCTGGATTTATATCTCATCCTAGTTTTCCCACACTGAATACAATTTGTCACTAGCTAGGCCGGACCTTGTCTTTTCCTCTCCTTCAGTGTGGTCACGCACCTTATTGTTCTTCATTATCACTCAGTGATATCGACTCTGCTACCAAAATAGACCTCACAGGCTAACAGAGGAGAGATAAGTTGGGCACTTTTTAACATACAGATAAATCTTCCCAAAGCTTAAAGCTCTTGAGCTAGGAACACACACACACACACAAACAAATTAAGGGCCTAGGAATGTAGCTTATGGTAGAGTAATCACCTAGGACACATAAGGCCCTAGGTTTAGTCCCCAGTACCTCAAAATAAGGAAAGCCAAGAAAGAAGAAACCAAATGAATGATTGCCAAACAGAAAATGAATGAAAGAAGATAGATAGACAGACAGACAGACAGACAGACAGATAGATACACAGAAAGAAAGAAAGACAGACAGACAGATAGATGATAGATAGATATATACATACATTACATACATAATACATACATACACAGATAGATACACAGATAGGTAGGCTCGCTTGCAGGCACTGAGACAGATGGATAAGCTGACATAGGAGCTGCTCACTGCCTTTTCCATATATGGTCACGACAGATATTTGTATGTGGACGTGACACGCAGGGGAACTTTGTGCTGGGAGAAAGGTGAACTAAGCACTGTAAGTCACAGCAGGCTAATGGAAGACAGGTCATCCCGCTTGTCCCTTTTCTTCTTGTGTTTCTGATACAGGAGGAAGAGGACGAGGAGGAAAAGCCGACTACAATTTTAAGCAACCCCTGAGGATGTTCAGGTCACATCCCTCGTGACTGTCATAGCACAGAACCTTCATGTCTGTGCTTGCACAGCCCAGTTCATCAGCTGCCCCCACTGTTGCTGGCCGCCCTTTCTCTATCCGGTCACCAAATCTAGACACACAGGCCCCTCCATTCATTCCTTTCATTCTTTCCTTCTTCAACCTGATGTCATCCCTTCGCCTCCAAGGATCCTCAGTGTTACTGAAAGTATTTCAATCTTCGTGTTTCCTTGTATTCCTTACAAGGCTAGCTTTCTTTCCAAACTCATTTCTTCCAGTTTGCTCCTTGACTTCCTTACCGCTGACGTCACTGTTTGGCAAAGATGGTGTCTGTTATTTTAGTTCTCCGAGGCCTTTCCTGCTTGATTCGGGAGATTGCCTCTAGAGTCAGCAGAAGAGGTTAAATGCCAGCAATGATCTGGCCAGCACGTCCCAGGGATGACTCTACACGCTATATTTGATAAGTGAGCAACAACTTAGAATTTTGAGCTCCTGGGAAAAGCAATGATTCATTGACTTGAAAGTCAAAATCGTTTTGTTTTTTTTCAAGCTGTACAGTGGCTCTTATCTGTAATCTGCTGTCACGGGACAGGCAGAGGCAGGGGGATCTTAAGTCCAAGGAAAACTGGACTAACTACATAGCAAATTCCAGGCCAGTCTCAAAACCCTAAGATTCTTGCCCACAAACAAATCTTGGTTAAGAGTGACTGTACGACTAATAACTGAGCACCAAAAGAGATGGCTTTTTGAACGAGAAGATGGTGAGTGTCACCCATTGATTCATTCATTCAAATAAACTTCCTTAGTTCCTGCTGGGTGGGATAATAACAGCTACAACAGGACAGCACCTACTTCTCTGGAGTGTTCATCTGAGGACTAAGTTGTTTGCTACAGTTGCAAACTGTTTGGGCCTTTTGATATGAGTAGCAATCTTGGCAAAGGCCAGGGCTGACCCAGAGCTCTCTCCATAGCCCAGACCTTAAGGTTTTCTCCAGTGCTGGGGTTGCAGGCATGCACCATCATGCCTAACCTGTAGCAGTTTTTATTTTTTATTTTTTTTTTTTGGTCCATTTGCCACTCCTCCTGTGAAGCCATTTGAAGGCAAAGTGCAAGTAAAACAACAGATGCTTGACTTGAAATGTTGGATTGAATTCTCTTTTCCTCAAATTGGTTTCAGTTAGGATGGAAATGAGCTGGATTTGAAAAATCAAATGCTTTCCTTCCTTTCTTTCGTTTCCTGTTTCTTCCCCCAGTAGGAGGAAGGTTTAGTTAGGTGAAGAAGAGAGAGCTGGGGAGATGGCTCAGCGTGTAAACAGCTTGCTGTGCAAGCATGAGGACCTCATATCAGATCCCAGGACACACAGAAAAGCCTAATGTGGCGGCCCATGTCTCTAGCCCCAATGCAGAAAGAGGAAAAGATTTTGGGGATTCTCTGGTCAGCCAGCCTAGGCAAAACAGTGAGCTCCAGGTTCAGAGAGAGACCTTACCTTTAAAAAAATGTGGGGAAATTATGGACAAAAATAGTTGAAATCAAACCTCTGATCTCGATACAGGCAAGGGCACCTGCACATTTATTTATATAACACACAATAAAGAAATAGATATTAAGGAAATAGAGAACAAAAGAAGAGAGAGAGATCCATGTATTGGAAATAACCAATAACAAGAGAAATTGTGATTCCTAGTACATGCAAGTAACTAAACTATGTTTAAGTTTTTTCTTTAAAAAAAGTTTCATATAGAATAAACATTTTATGCTCAAACAACTCCAGAGGGAATATATTCCCAGTTTAAAAGAGAGAGAAAGTTGAGCAAGTGAACACAGCTAACAGGTGAAGACCAGGCTGAGGCCAAAGCATGGATCCCGGCTGATATTATAATAGGTGCCCCTGCCTTTTAAAGATCCTTCATGAGGTAAAATACATGCAGTCAACTCAGGCAGGTCATGCAGACACCAGTAAAATGTACACCGCATTGGCGGCTAGCTTATGTTTTATATATTTCCTAGATAATAAGATATTTGAAAACAAATTAAATTTTTATCACAATCCTGGGCAAAGTTTACAGTTTTCTTTTGTGTGCTCAATTTTTGATAAAATTTTAATATTTATATTTTATATTACAATAGGAAAAAGCATCTATTCTTTGATTTCAAAGTCAAGAAAATTTTTTCATTTTGAGGACTGGCTCTTACATGAAAGATATTCAAATAATCACGACACTGATAACACTAATTTGATTGAATATTGCTGTGCTCTTGGTTAGAAATATTGAAAAGCTGTTTTCACTTAATTTTTTTTTCTTCACTTAGAAAAATACAGGCTCCAAAGGTAATTCAGTCAGGGACTATATTGCTGTGGGTTTTAAAGAAACTGTTGATAAGTCTGTGTGCATTTTATATGTACCTTTAAGCTTCCATGCAAAAGCTTCCATGTTTTTTTAAGAAATAAAATAACATTCTATAAAGTTTAATTAAGCATATCTAAGTATGATGTTTAATGTGATTAATATTATGTAAGGTTGATTTTAGGCTAGGGGAGTTAAATGTGTAGCCATCATCTCAGAGAACTGAAGGAAGTTTCAATATTTCAGGGGTTTGCTCTCAAAATATTAGAATACACTGCCCAGTCATCTGTTTTCTAAAAGTACAATGACTGCACTGCCCAAGGAAGGCACACAATTACTTTTCCTAGTCCAGCATTTCCTTTTAATTAACCTTTCCCTACCACCTGGCTCCCCACCCCCCCACTGCCTTGGGCCATTTCCTCCATCTATCTGGCCTGGTTCTTCAACTTCATGCTGCTTTGATTTTCTTTACCCTTGTTCCAGAGCCTAACATCTTCCCTTTTCTCCTTCTTTTCCTGCCTTCATTCTTTCCTCCCCTCCCTCTTTGTTTTTTTTCCCATTGTGACTGTCCTTGTCTCAACTTCACCTGAGTCTATCCTCTGCCCCACAGTTCACAGGATAGATGGAAGACTGGCCCATATCCTAGCAACGTAACACTCTGGTTTATGTGGGGTTTTTTTTTCTGCATATGAAACGTATTTCCCCCTTTTTGTGGTAACAGAATCCTTTCACCGGGTCTTTCTTCCTCTTATTCCACAATCCATCACCCCACCTTTCCACACTCTGCGTGCAGGTTTTGACCTTCCCCCTCTATTACCGCTGAGGGCTCGGCCTCTTTCATCCCTTCTGCTGCATTCTTTGCCTGCATTTCTTCTTTCAAAAGCTCTTTGGTTCTGTTCCTAGCAGCCGATCCTCTTGATATCCCATCTAGGGAGGGAATGTAAAGGAGAAAGCCCAGCGAACAGCTTAACTTTCATATAGTAAATGGGAATGTTGGCTCGAGCTGAGCGGCCGTCTGTGCAGCAGGACAGTCCGTGGGCACTACGGGAGCACAAAACGTTTGAGTCATGTCTGTGTATGTCTGGATTCCGGATCTGTGTCTGAATAACACAGATCTGCTTGTCTGAATCCTGTTACGATTATTCAGTGCAGCTACTCAAGCCCAAAGGTATTGAAGTTCTAACAGAAAGGCTGCCAAGGCAGAGAATTTGACTTAAGTTCACAGATACAACACAAAGGAATGAAAAAAAAATGGTTTAAAGCTGTGGTGTGTTAACAGCCACTATTTAGAAGTTAATAATAACTTGCCATCTCAGATATGGCTGCTAAATAACCTACAAATTATATCAGAGCTTTTCTGTCCTGGCTCACATAACCCTTTTAAGATGAATATAATTTACTTATTAGCACTATATATACAGTGAGATCTTCTTTAACAGCAGAAAATATGGAATAATTGGCATCTTGTCAGAGAAATATGAAAAAAGATCTCCTTTATTAAAGTGATCTCACCTCAATATTAACAGTTTACAGGAATTAATACCACTTTCCTGCATGTGGGCTAACAGTTGTCTTTATCCAACACTAACCTACATTGGTTGGTAGAAGTTATTTCCCTGAGTGAACTCAACTTCTGGAGACATGAATGCAATTATACAGCTAAAGCCAAGGTTCTCAATATGAGACCCTGTCACTTTGTAGAAAAGTGGAGGTGGTGGGTAGACACAGGTAGTGGAAAGCATCTGGCATTGTTAAATTTATTGCCATTTAAGGGAAAGGCCCCAGCATGCTATTGCTCCTACATTCCTGGGACAGTGCTGATCAGGAGCAAAGCCGAGAAACCCTACTAAGAACCTCTGTAGCGCCCTGGAGTCTTGCCAAGAGTGCTAGGCAGAGTGGCTCTGACCTTGAGTTCACAGGGTCTGTGCTGAAGCGGTATCTCTGCATCATTTTACATACATTGTCTATCCTCCAACATTTCAGTTAACACTACTTTTCCATGCTTGTATCCTCTTCTCGGACAAAGGTGAGCAGAAAAGCGGAGCCCTAAGAATAACAGTTTAAAAGACTTTACGACGGTTCCTTCTCTTTGCTCTTAGGCAGGAAACTTTTCTTTACTGAACTGATTGTTTTGTGTCAAAAGCACAGGAAATGACTTGGTAGACTCTGGCAAACCATTATGAATTTTTTGAGCAGCAACTGGACATAGTGCAGTATGTCCTTATAGTAAAGAATATTGGGCATCATTAGGTGCCAGCAGTTGTTGCAGATGTGTTGACATGTGTGATCATATGTATATGATATATATATGTAGATGTACAAATACACACACAACTATCGCATATGCTTTTTCTTCTTTCTTTTTTCTTTTCTTTCTTTTTTTTTTTCTTGGTTTTTCAAGTCAGGGTTTCTCTGTGTAGCTGTGGCTGTCCTGGAACTCACTCTGTAGATCAGGCTAGCCTCAAACACAAACACAGAGACCCATCTACCTCTGCCTCTCAAGTGCAGGAAATAAAGACTTACTTCATTACAGCCCCACACTTGAGTGTGTGGTTCTATTTTAAGCTTTTCAACATACCTATCCATTTATTTATCTATTTTGTTACATGTGACAGAATGAGGGGCCATTTGACCAAGATCGCACTCTCATCCACGAAGCTTACCATAGCATAAGTGAGTTAATTAATTCAACTCTTGTTGTCTGGTGTTGTGGTTTTGTTTTCTGTCTGTCAGGCTTGCTCTGCTACATTGGGCCATGAATAAATGCTTTGTCTACAGTTGCTAACACAAAAGCCTTTTCTATGAAAGCTCTTTCCCTTGGCCTGATTATTCCAAAGCAGAGGCACCTGTGTTATCAGAAGGGCATTAGGTCCCTGGGGCAGCAGGCTTAAGAAAGCACCCAGTGGAATGAGCGCCATCCTCAGTAGCCCGAGCCCTGCTAGCTACAACCCTATAACTGGGTTAATTGTTATGATGGTGGCGTTCAGAGCAATGATCTCTGAGGTCATGAGGCCAAGGGTTTCTGGTAAAGAGCCCAGAGTTCAGGGTGTAAGGTGAGGCCCAAACAACAAGAAGAAAATGAGGTCAGCCACCCAAGTGTTGAAACACCAGGCTGTACTAGAAAAAACAAAGGTTAAAAAAAAAGTCGCACACTGTCAGGCACCCTGGAGAATGGAGACAGCCACGCTGCTGAGTGAGTGATGGGGAAGAACAGTACTGCACTGGGTGGATCTCTCCTGTAATGCATCCTAACTGCCATAGCAACCATTAGGTACCAAAGCTCTTGTCTTTTCCTGCGATTCCGGGCAGTGAACGCCCTAAGGGACACGCCTTCGTTCCCAACCAGATGGGGCTCCCTCTACAGCTCTCTGAAAAGGTTTTGGCTCTCCATTTTGCTCTTTTGGTGGCATTGCCATGTTATGCTGTCCCTGGGGATCAAAAGTTAGGGTGAGGCTTCAGAATGTCTTCGTAGCAGCTGAGAGTGATTCTGGTAATTGTGTGACAAGATGAGCCTAGCTCCGAGATCCCACCATGGCCCTAGCTGTAAGAATCAACACCCTGGGATGGGCTTGTTCCTGTTGTATTGTTTATCACTTAGCTTGGCATTCAGTCCTGACCTAAATCCAGACCTGTGGCACCCTAAAACCATAGTTGGGCAATGTTGAAACATTTTCTGCATTGCAGGGTGCATGAGTTTGTTTGCTTTATGACTTCACTATTTATTTAAATTTACTTCTAAGGCTGTTGTGGTCTATCTTTCCAGACTGAGATTTTGAATTCTAAATGGGGGTTTAGTCTGTTCCCAAGTCTCTAGTTCTTTCTAGTATATCAAAGGCTTATTTGATGATTTGGACAAAAACTATTCTATAGGGTAGGTATATCTTGCTTGTCTTGTGGAATTTAGATGCCTTCTGAGTTTTGTAACTATAAATAAAAATGCACACATATTACTTTGATTTTAACCATGGCCAGACCTTAAAAAGTTCTCATTTCCAGATTCTGGAGATGGTAGCTGGCTCCATAGTTAGCTTCTCTTATTCAGACCATAATGGTGGTATTTTGAGCAAATGGAAAAATAAATGTATTATCTGACCTTGAAATGTGTAAATATATTTAAGAAAATTGACCCATAAAAATATGCCTTCTTTTCACAGTTAGGATTTATAAATGAGGACATCTCAGCTCCATCAGGGTGGCAGAACTTTACAGGAAGAGCCCAACGAGGGGTAAGATGCAAAGTTGAAAAGTCAATCCGTGGAGCAAGTATGTTTATGGATTTCAGCTTATTTATAGTTTCCTGCTTTTCCTCCCTTAGCCCCATCCCCTGGTGGGTACTCAGAGCCAACCACAGTGTAGAAGGAAGCAACAATCAAGCAAAGATTACTAGGCACAGAGACCTGGGTCGGAGAGAAAACCAGGGTTAGAAACAAAATGTGCGCCTGGTATGTTGTTGCGTGCCTCTAGTTTTAGCACTGACATGGGTGGGTGCAGACATTGTCGTGAGGCCAGTCTGGCTACGTACCTAGTTCTAGGGCAGCCTGAGCTATACAGTCTCAGATAACAAGCAGAACCTACGGATTCATTCAACAGAATCAAAAGGAAAGAAATGAATGACAGGAGGCCAGAGGCAGGAAGATAAGAGAAGTACGACCTTATTTCTCTGTTTTCGTGGTGGGCTGACACTGGGGAAGGAATCCCTTAGAATACCAACAGAAGTTGCCTCTCTACCTGCCTCTTAACTACCTACATGAACCACTGTCTAAGTCCAATATGTAGCCTTGGCTGACCTGGAACACTGTGTAGACCAGGCTGGCCTTGAACTCACAAAGACCCCACCCAACTCTGTCTCTGGAGCACTATCACACCTGACTGTGGCAATGACCTGACTCCTGATTGGCTCTTGCTGCTGTTCCTCTCAGGGAAGGTTACTTACACCTCTCCAGACCTCAGTTTCTTCATGATTAGAGGCCTGAGGAGAGAGCATGACCTTTTACACCATAGCGCGTGCAGCACACAAAGAAGTCACTAGTACAAGGTAACTATGCTTTGTTCTCCCCATTACTAGAATTCCTTGCTTTCATGAGATCAAGTCAAAAGCAGAGAAAGAGAGCTGGAGAGATGGCTCAGCGGTTAAGAGCACTGACTACTCTTCCTGAGTTCAATTCCCAGCAACCACATGGTGGTTTACAACCATCTGCATTGAGATCTGCTGCCCTTTTCTGGTGTACAGGCATACACCCAGGCAAAACACTGTATACATAATAAATAAATAAATTTTAAAAAATCAGAGAAAGATACATAATTGATAATCGAATATTTTAGGTAAGAGAGTGAAATGAACAACCTAAGATGAATCATGAAAGTTCACTCTATTTCAGTTTGAGACCTATTGTTTATTTGTGTTTTATCTAGCATTCTCTGCTAGCAAATTCTAGTAGTTACTTTTCATAAACATGAAGCTTTTAATTAATTAATTTTTCTTTTTTTGTGTGTAGTCCAGGTTGCCCTGAAACTTTCTTTGTAGACCAGGCTGGCCTCGAACTCAGAGATCCACCTGCCTCTGCCTCCCTAGTGCTGGGATTAAAGGTGTGCACCACCACCCAGCTACATCTTTTAATTTACTACCTTTAAGAGGTCTAAAGCTTCCAAATGTTATCTTCTCAATAGGGCGTTACAACAATCACAGCTGTTGCGGTAGTTCATTCACTGTCTCATTGTTCTGGGATTTTGGTGAAGGAATTGGGCTTCAAGGATATGTTAAAGGACCTGTTTCCGTTACCGTTGTCTTGGTCTTCATTATGTCTTTAAGGTTATATTGGCATGTAAGTGCTACACAATTAACATGAAGTATTTATTAGTAATGATATCAGCAGAACTCCAAGAAGAGCCAAGTTAAAGGAGCCTGCCTCATCTGAAGCATTTCCCTGACAAGGGTAATTTCACCGATATTTATTGTCGAGCTATTCATCTGACGGATTTCTTACAGCTGGCATACCTAGAGATTTTAGGGAATACATCAAAGAGTGCTGCGGGGGTGGATCGCACATTGTGTTCTCTTAACAATAGTTGGCAGCCGGCAGCGTTCCTTTCCTCTGCGCTGACTCTGACCTGCTCCAAGGTTAAAATAAGGAATATGTGATCCAGTGCTTGCTTCACTTTGAAAATATGGATTTCTCACAGTCAATGAAACCTGCGTGCCCCTTGACTGTGTAAACAGCAATGAGTTGGCTACTGAGAAAATCAAGAGAGACAAGCTAGTGATACTTTAGTGTCTCCAGAGAGCATATTAGCATCAGGCCTCAAATACTTTGATCAGGGAATCTCCTTCTAGACCATAAGCACTGCAGGGTTCTGTTTCCCTCTCTTCTGTCTGTTGTCTCAAGGGTCTGTGCATAGTATTAGATACTAGAAAGTGATCTTTAGTGGAGGAACCAGCTGGATGGTGTATAAACACCCCCCAATCTTGGAGAAAATACATTTTTTTTTTGCTTAGTCAATAGTGATAAATGGTAGGAAAAGTCATTGAGCAAAACTCAGAAACAAAGTAAAACCCAGGACACCTAGGCCATGCTGCTGCAGGCAGAAAGTAAGAACTATCAAAAATGCAAAGAGATGGCAATGGAGTTCAATGGTACAGGATTTGCTCAGCATGCACAAGGCCCTAGGTTCAATCAATCAATAAATAAGCAAATCGTAATGCAGACTGGAACATTTGTGAAATGAGGTTATAACTGGCCACAGACACACACACACACACACACACACACACACACACACACACACACACACTACATTGCAGGTCATAAAGCAATTAAAAGTTGTTATGAGCACAATATATCTCTTGCAGTAAGAATTACAGAGTAATTGAAATATTAAGATAATTTCAAAAAGAGGCACAAACTCACGGTACTTGTTTTGAAATATTTCTTGTTGAAAAACATACATTTAAAATCAACTTTTGAAGAAGGAAGCCAGCTGTAATGGCATATATCCTTAACCCCAGCACTCAGGAGACAGAGGCAGGCAGATCCCTTAGTTCAAATCCAACCTGATCTATAGAATACTTTCCAATAGAACAAGGGCTACCCAGAGAAACCCTGTCCCCACAAAATGAAACAGAACAAAACATTTTTTTTGGAAGAAGGCAAGAGAAATTACATGAAAAATATTTTTCAATAAAGGTTTTTTTTTTTAAAATTTATGTGTGTGTATCTGTGCATGTATGTGCATGTAAATGGGTTGCCTACAGAGACTAGCAGAGAATATTAGGTCCCCTGAAACTGGAGTTGCAGGTGGTTTTGAGCCACCCATGCCAGTTCTGGGAGTCAAACTTCGGTCCTCTGCAAAAGCCCCCAAGTGGTTTTAACTGCTGAGCATTCTCTCTAGCCCCAATGGAAAGTATTTTTCTTGAATGCATGCAACATAGAAACACTTAAACGAGGAAACATGATTTAGTATATGTGCCAGTGTTCTAAGAGTGTATTAAACATAGCACATGGGTTCATTTCTGTAAGTAATAACCTTGAGCCCCACTAGGAGGGAGGCTGACTCAGATAAGAACTTCCTAAAGTCAAATTATCGTACTTGCCCACACAGGCCTTCTTAATCATTGTTCACAGCAGAGCCACCTGTGAGGGAGACGTTGAGGAAGTCGTAATAAACAGACTGCTTCACTGCAGCTTGGGGAAATACACTTCTAATTTTGCCCTACCAGAATCACGGAAAGGGTGACTGTGATAGCATAGAAGGGGTTCCCTTTGAAATCACAGGTTCTGTCTCTATACCTTAGGAGAAATAGAGAAACAAGCCAATCACTATCAGGAGAGAAGAAAAGCATGAGCCTTCGGTTATCTACATTCTCAAGGTAGAAGGGGCTTGCATCAAGACTATACTTTTCAGGCCGGTGGTTTTTGTTTTGTTTGAAGCATTCAGAACTGTGTGTTAACTAAATAAATGATACTTTTGTGTTAACTAAATAAATGATGCTTTACACATTTTGGACTAGAGTAGGTGCTATTATAACTAGGAAATCAGAAATTTGCATGCTAATCTCTCTGCTCACATAAAGTGCAGCTGATAGTTCAGCCTCTGCAGATATGGTGGCAGATTTCTGAAAAATGAAATAAAATAAAGCAGTTGGTTAAAGCGGTATAAAATACATAAAACGGTATGTGCTACCATGCAATTCTTCAACCACATTTCTTGATATATTTGGATCTTCTAGTTAGAAAAGTCTGGAGAGCACAGAGCTTGACACTTGCTTGAGTCTGTGCTGAAAGTCCTGGCTTCCTAGGATCTCAGGATTAAAGAGGATGTGACATCTGTGGCTGGCTTCGGGCTCAGTGCTCATGGAGGTGAAAGGTGAGTCCCATCAATCATTAAAGGAGGCTTTCATTCCTCTTGTGTTTCCACAACTTAGACACAAATCCGGACAATAGAAGCAATGGAACCCAACATGGCCATTCCTGGACATTCATCACATACTACCAGGACTAGAGAATGTGGTCAGACTGCTTCTCATTAACAATGGACATGCTTGATTTAAACACTGTAGTGTTCAAGTGTTCACAGGTGTGACTTGAGTAAGTTATTTCTGCTTGTGTGTGTGTTTGTGCGTGTGTGTGGTTTTTCAAGACAGGGTTTCTCTATGTAACAGCCTTGACTGTCCTGGAACTCGCTTTGTAGACTAGGCTGGCCTCAAACTCAGAGATCCACCTGCTTCTGGCTCCCCAGTGTTGGGACCAAAGGCGTGTGCAGCCACACCTTTAAAAATAAATTCTCTTAAAAAACAAATTCTAAACAAGATCGGGAAGCTTAATCTCAGAACTTAAATGAGAATGAGAAAATGGCTTAGCTTACCCTATAACAGAGTTTGACAACAACAGAATCTGAAGAAGAAAAAAATATGGACCGCAAAGGAGAAAAAGATTTGACGTGGAAATATCAAATCACTAATTCAGATTAACCGTTTTGCTAGTGTGGTTCGTTTTATTGCTTTAGGCAGTGTCTCATGCACCACAGGCTAGCGACAAATTCATCGTGTAACTGAGGGTGACTTTGAACTTCTGTTCCCCTAGCCTCTAAGTTACAGGCCCACACCACCATACCTGGTTTGAGCAATGCTAGGCATGCAAACTCTGGCTTTGGGCATGCTTGGCATGCCATCTATCAACTGAACAACATCCCTGGCTCTAGTTTCATTATTTTGCCTCCTATAGAATGACAGATAATAATGAGTTATCTCCCCCCAAAAAATGCCTGAAATGTGGCATTTCAAGAGGTAATTCTGTTTCTTTAATTTTTTAAAAATCAGCTCCTTTAGGGCAGAAAGGTACTATAAGAAAACTACTACTAAAATTTGTACATACAGATGTGTACTAAAAACTAACCATAAAGAGGGGCCTTGTATTTAAAACAAAAACATCAAGTTGCGTGGGGGCGTTGTTCTTATAGTTGCTTCTATAGAATCCAAGATGCCTAGCATAGGCAAATAGCAAAACATTTAAACTGAAAAGTAAACACAGAAAATTTTAGCATTAGACTTAAAACTGATGTGTTTAGAGTTCCCCAATTAACATAAATAATTAAAAACCAGAAGTGATTGTAAGATTATTTAAAGTATATATTCTTCAGGTCATTGAATTACTACTACAAAGTAGGAAGCCTTTTCTCGCTCCCTTTGTACACCAGTATCTAACAAATGCAAGTGCTGTGACATGGCCCTTTAGAGGAAGCTATAATCCTTGTATATCTTGAAAGGTACCAACAAGTCAGTGATGAGTTAGTTTTTGGTCTATATTTGAACTTCACGATCCTTCCTTGCTCTCAGGGTATTTCAGACTTGAGGCAGAGGAGCAATACCCACGCCCAAGGAAAGTGAACCTGATTCGCTTTCTCTAACGAACTTGAAACAGGAACCCAGATTATTAAGGGCTATAAGGTCCAGGTTTGTGCTAAAGAAGAAAGAGAGTTTGGAAAAAGCCAGAGTTACCCAGAGGGAAACTGAGTAGGGGCAAGTGCAAGAGAAGAAGGGCTGTTCTAGAGGGCTTGCCCCCAGAGGGTCCCATAAGATTTATCTGGGGTTTCTACCTTCATTTCTCTGAACTTTGAGATTTCCTCTACTGGGGCAAGGTGCTGGGATAAGCTCTCCAGTCTTGTGCATGCTCGGCTAGTAGTCTGCCACTAAGCTGCACCTCTAGTCTCTCTAGAGTTTGCATAGTAATTCGAAGTTTTGCCTAAGTACTAGATTATGAGTTCAATATAGGATATGGAGTAAAGGTAAAATTTTGATGAAGGAGGGAGATTTCCATATCAGGAAGAGATACTTTGTCTTTTAGGTTTTCTGTCTTTGGGAATTGGTTAAAACAAACTCACAAGACGTGTGTGTGTGTGTGTGTGTGTGTGTGTGTGTGTCCTCAGGATTGAACCCAGGGCCTCATACGTGTTAGGCAAGAGCTCTACCACTGTGGCACACCTTCGTAGCCCTCATCTTTTCATTTTGAGACAGGCAGGCTTTGAACTAACTCTACAGCCTAAGTAGGTCTTATTTTCCTTCCTCTGCCTCCCATGGGCGATTTATATCTCAAAAAGCAATAATGAGATAAAAGAGGTCCAGTAACTTCTGTAGGACACATGATTTTTACTAGACCAGAATCTGATTTCAAGAACATAATTGGAGTTTGTTTAGTCAAAACTTTAAAGTTTTGTGACATTCAGCCAAAATTCAAAACTACAAGTTTCTTAGTGTATAGAAATTTTTTTGCCCAAACAAGCATGATTTGACACAACTTGTACTTTCAAGAGGAATAAGTTAAAATCAATCTGTAATGAGATACCATCCTCTGTCTACAACCCTAAAGATAAATCAAAGGTCTCAGAGTTGACGATCATTTAAAGAAATGTTCATCTTATGCTTGCCTGCCTGAAATTTGAAGGGAACCGCATCAATATGGACTCAGCAAACACTTATTGAATGTATCCCAGATGTCAGGTACTGTTCCAGGCTCGGATATTCAGCAGTAAATAAAATCCCTGCCAGAATGCTGAAGAAAACCCACATCCTTTTAACAGCGTAATTGCCTTTCTCAGACATACGTTGAATCCTTGTAATAAAAGACCACTCAGTTATTAAGCATGCTGTGCTGATGTTGCCAGGGGAAGAGAAGTTGCCGAGGAGTCTCTACAGTGGGTTTCCTCCTAGGAAGAACACATAGAGAGACGAAGTGTAGCTCAGTGTTTAGCAGGTGCTTGGCATGTGTGATGCTCTGGACTCAATTCTCAAAAATTGAGAAAAGCCCACTGCCAAAAGAACTCAAAATAATATTAACACCATCAGAAACACGGACCAAAGCACAAGATGGTTAACGCTGTATGCTGGCATTTTGGATAACTTTTCCGTTTTCTTAGTTGTCTTAGTTTGTTTGTATTTTAAAGACAGGGCCTCATATGACTCTTGCTGTCCTCGAACTCACTAGGTGACCTTGAAGCCAGGGAGAGCACCATTGTTCATGTTTGATGCTGACAGTGCCTAGAAAATGATTATTTTTTTTTGTCTTCAACTGAGTCTGTGGTAGGGAAAAATGCATGAACTTAAATTGTGTCCCATCTATTGCCTTTTAATTTTTCCTTTGAAAAGTACAGACTGGGTGGGGCGATTGGTGAGGAAGTAAAGAACACCTGTAACCGTGGCACTCCGGAAGCAGAGGCAGGAGGGTTAGACATTGGAGATTAGCTTGGGCTACTTAGTGAGAACCATTAGCAGTGTGCTAACCTGGCATCTGTAAGAAGACCTTCCATCATAGTCTCTAAAAAACTGTTTATAGTTACAGGCAGGAGATGCCGAACAAAAACGTACCATGGTGAATCCTAAAAACCAAATTTTATGTCCATAATCCTTTCTGTATTCATTTTAATTCAGAAAGAACAAAGCAACAGAAAATTTGTATGGTACATGGTATGAACCACATAACAGGAAGTTCAGCTATCATTTCAAAAGTTGGTAACGCCAGGAGGTGGTTGGCACATGCCTTTAATCCCAGCACTTGGGAGGCAGAGGCAAGTGTATCTCTGTGAATTCCAGGCCAACCTGCTCTACAAAGAGAGTTCCGGGACAGCCAGAGTTGTTGTACAGAGAAATCCTGTCTTGAAAAAAGCAAAAGGAATTAAAAAAAAAGTTGCTAACCTCTCAAGTTTGGAGTATTTAGAAGAGTGTGTGTGTATTGATCACTCTTTTGACATCTAGATGTCCCTGAAGTGGAAAAACAGGAGTGGCTCTCCCAAGCCCATTCCACAAGCTATGAACTCAAGTGGATTGCTCCAAAAATCAAACTCTAGCACTGTATACATGATCACATCTATTTTCCTTATATTAAAATTTCCCCAAATAAAATTCACAATGTTTCCTTTGCCATGTTGGGCACATTTCAAGCAACAACAGCATTGAATGACTAATGGCCGTAGTACTGGGACAGTCAAGTTACAACTAACTGCCCTCAGCACAGAAAGTTTCCTTGGACCAAAGTATGGCGCTTCAATAAAACTCGGAAGATCCCACGTGACTGACCTTTAATTAAGGGACTTGAAACTCAGCTCAGGTCAGTAAGAATCAGGTCTGTGACTTTGGGAATATAAGGGGGAGATGTTTGCATGGCTGTTGAAATTAAAGAGAGCAGAGGCATTTGGAGAATTATTTCTTCCTTGGGGGATGTCACATGAGTACAAGATGGAAGAGAACGACTCTTGGCAGAATGAAGATTATATCTGTAAGCTATAAAAGCTAGCATGTTTCCTTCTTGCTCAGATAACATGGGTCAGTTCTGTGGTTCTGATGTACAACTGAGGGAATATTGACAGAATTTAACATGCATAAATTGAAAAGGAGTTTGGTGGTCTATCTAATTAGTATGGCCTGCAAGGCACCAAAGTGACTCTGAGGCTAAGAAGCAGGTCTTGAGTCAAATTTTGACAAAAGTTCAAAGAGGAGAGTCATATGGAATTATACAGATAAATGGATGCTATTGTCTGACAGCAAAGATAAATAATTTACTTTCTGAAATACTATAATCAGAGAGAGGGGTTTATTATAACTGACAGCTTCTTAGGATCTTGTTATATGATATATATTTATACTGGTTTATAAAACTTGGAGGACATTTCCCCCATATTCACTGGGTGCTTAGATTTACTAGATTTCCTCCTCACTGGGTGGGTGATGGAGAATGTTTTGTTACATGCTTAAAGTGCCTTTTGGTTGATTTTGGCTAAGCCTATTTTATCTAATGACTGTACTAGACAGTCCTTTATATTGAGTAGTAGTCATTCATTTATTTACATTTCCGGGGGAATGAATCTAAGTGTGCTAAGTAAGTGCTTCACTGAGCTATGTCCTTCTGTCTTTTTGGATTTGGACAGGGTCTCACTAAGTTGCTGAAATTGACGTGAATTCACTCTATAGCCTTCCCAGGTCTTAAATTGTAATCCTCCTGCCTCAGGCCTCCCAGGTAGCTGGAGTTACAGATGTGTATTCTCTTGCTCTTAATGACATTGCCTAAAGAAATTTAAACATGACTAAAATTATGGATATCATACTTAATTTCCCTTTTCTTTTCATCTACTATGAACTATTTTGATGGTCAGGGAAACACTTCAGTGATTTAGAGTGAAGGAGCAGACCAAATGTAAAGAAAGAACCATCTTACTGTCATTACATAAACCCTGCTTTCCTTTCAGTGAAGGCCTTTCCAGGGACATTTCCCGAGCATCTGTCACACAGAGAGGAGAATCGTGGCCCCCAAGCCAAGCTGAGTTCTCTGCTTTCACTCTGATGGTCTCAGCAGCGGTTCTGTCTGTTTGCATGGTCATGATATTTCCATAGGAAAGCACAGTTAACAGAAAGGGAAATGCCAAGAAAATAGATTTGTTTCTGCAGATGGCAGGAGAAGGGATGGGGTACCTGGACGTGTTTCATGACACAGTTCACAAAATCCTGTTTGCTGTGCTGTTCAGACTTTCACAGGCCAGAAGGTAGAAGATTGCCTGTTTACAGGACGACTCCCTCAGGAGTCAGTGGGAGACGTTCAAACACACTTGAAGTCAACGTGCTGACAATGATCAGGGAAAAAAAGATGAACCCCCTGAGCATCTGGGCTGTGTACAAAGAGCCATCACATCTCAGACTTGGGAAGTGATATATGACCCACCTGGAAAAGTGCATTTAGCTTGGATAAGCTTGATTCCAGAAGTACAGGGACGGTTGGAGAGAGTTAAGAGAAAACTGTTTTGAATGATGAGGTGACTAGGGAGGCGAGGTTGGGAAAGGGGCTTGGGAGGAAAGATTAAAGCGACTGAATAACGAACTTTTAAGATTTGACATGATAAGAGCCAACAAATATTTGAGAATAGCAAATACCAAAGAGACATTATTTGGAATGGTCAAAACTATAGCAAGAAAGCAATCCTGCAAATGCCAACATTCTGGTACTATAAGGGGAGGAGAGAAAAATGAAAGAAAAAAAAACCCTAGTTACTCTGGAATATTCTCTAGAGAGTGTAAGAAGCTTTATTCATATACCATTTGTTGCAAAATACAAAGAAAGCCCTGGGTGTTGGGGGGAAAAGACGATTATAAGGGATGGGTGGTGGATTATGTTACTGGAGACATTCCCCTGCTTAGTATTTCTATAAATCTATTAAATACGAAGCACTAATTTATGTTGAACCTTGCAGTACAGTGAGGTTTAAAGCAAACTTTGAAAGAACCCATTATTTCACAGTTTGCCCTTGGATCCCTTACTGTCACCGGGGAGAAGACAGTTCTTAATCTGCTGTTTTCCAAAAACAATTCAATTAAAAATAATTAAAAAAAATCTGAAATCCTGCCCATAAGGGTTAATAGCTATAGAGGTGTCCAACCGATATTCAATCACAAAACCTCAAACGCTCCTTTCATTAAGCCACCGGTGTCAGTGTTTCTCCCCTAGCTAAACCAAGATAATTGTTTTGGGGCTAATTTCTGAGGCCATTTAATACCGCCTGCTAGACTTTCCATGTAAACTCAGCAAGTAGACGCATACGGAGTAATAGAAAAATACTTGTGCTCATTTTATAGCTCAAAATTATACTTTTCTGTATGAAAGAGAACTTGCTGTTAGGAAGTGTCAACTGCCATCCTGACTAGGCTGGGAAGATGGGGCTAAGCAGACAGAGCTGACCATGCAAGAAAGGCCCGGCTCTCCATCAGGATTTGTATGTAAATTCCATCCGTTCATATTTTTATAGATAATGACATGGATACAAAACACATCAAGGACTTTTCTTTTTTTTCTCAGTCAGCAAAATGATGAACAGGGCACCCAAAAGATGCTGTGATACACTTTGACACTGGGTTATTCATATAAACGGGCTTCATGTTTTTCTTCTTACAGGTTATTCTGAGTGCTACATTTTAACAGCTTATTGCTCTACAGATTATGACTCAAGTGTGAACGCGAACTACAAAAGAGGTCATCATACCTTTAGTTTTGTTAACGGGCAAATTTTGTGTTATGTTTTCTTAAGGAAACATTGCCCATCTTTTGGAAGAACTGCTGTTCTTTCAGCTTGAAGGAAAAGCAACACACATCCTCCAAACCATTGGCAGGGCCAGGGAGGTATGCTTTTATAATCAACTAACAACAAAATTAAAATTATGTAGATTGATCTATAATTATTCTTTCGTGTAATCTGCGATGACATGTAAGGGTAAAGGTATGTTTTTGAAAAGCTGGCCTCCAGAGAACATATGTTTTCAGGTTTGCAAATCCACCTTTCTCAGCAATAGTCAATGACTATAACAGAAACAGTCAAGAAAAATGCTCTGTCGGGCAGCATATAAAATGCATTTTTTTCCTGCTACTGTCATCTGAGTTCTATATATTGTCCTGTGAAATTCCCATTTGTGTCAATGGAGAATCCAGGCACTGGGAAGAGGAAACCCAAAACTCTCACAACAGTGACAGACATCTCCAGGCGAAGCCAGAATGCAAACCAAGTATGTGCTTTAAACCTGAGGTATTGTGGCGATCCATTATCCTGCAAGTGTAGTTGAACTCCAGGCCTGTGTGCATTTGTACCCAGGGATGACTAACACACGTGGGATATTCCCTTTGGTATGTTCAATAGTTTGAGTCAAAATAGGAAGCATACCTACAGTTCACCTCATGCCAAATCAAACAAGATTAGTCACATGAACTATGCCTCACTGATAGATGAATTCTGAAGGGGAAATGTCAAAACATGACACACGGCATTTGATTTGTAGTTAGCCTGCAGGGAACCATGGTGTGGCTCTCTCCAAAGGAGAGAAAAACGCGGCTAGGGGTCCAGGGGTTCCCGGAAACTACTTCAGAAAGTCATACATGACTGGCTCCCAACTGTCATTTAAAGGCCTTTCTCCTGGAGTATCTGAATGCACCCAAGTGTCCTTGGAGCATCCATTTTCAGCCTCCGCTTTGGGAAGTCCTGATAATTCAGAATGACAGCCAGAAACAAAAACAGAAGAGTGACAAGGGTCAACAGTGGAAAAAAAAGCAAGGCCCACACTTATTGTAAGGGCACTAAGTCTTTCCACAGGCTCCTACAATCACCTTCAAGTCATATCCGGTACAGGCTTCAGAACAGTCCTGTGAGGTAACTCTGCTCTCCTTATTTCAAGAAGAAGAGTGAGAATCGTGATGTGTGTGTGTGTGTGTGTGTACATGCGTGTGTGTGTAGTTTGTAGAGACTGATACTAAGTGCCTTCCTTCGTCGATGCCCCACCGCCTTTTTTTGGAGACAGGATCTCTCACTGAAACTGAAGCTGCTGTTTTTCTAGACTGACTGACCAGTTGACCCAGGAGCTTTAGAATTCCCTGTCCTTGCCTACCCCCAGTTAGGGTTGACAGGCACACATTGTGCCTGCCTTTCAGATGGGATGCTGAGGTTGGAACTCAGGTCCTCATGGCTCTACAGTAAGAACAATTCCCCTGCCCTATATTTTTGAAAATTAAATGCTGTGTTATGAAGTTTGACTTGAATCTACATTCAGTGTTGTCGATGACTTCAGACATTGTCCTTCTCTCTGCTCTTGCTCATGAACACCACAAAATGTACCTTACCTTCTATATATACTTTTGGGGACAGATATTGATTTTCTTGTGTGTTTTTAATCTTTTAATGCTGCTTTTGGTGGTTTTAGGCCAGTTTAGTATAGGTTTTAGAATCCAATTTTGTTGGTGGTGGCTTTGGACAGTTCTTTGTATGATCCTGATGAATCACAGTTGATTATAATGTGCCTACTTTTTACCGAGATATTTTGTTTTTTTCTCCCTGAGTGCCAACCACATAGGGATGAGAAAAAAGAGGTTTTCTAGTTTCTTGCTGGATTATAAATCTCCAACATGAGCTAATAACATCAAGAAGGATGAAAATACCCAATGAACGAGGCCTCGTCTCTCAGGTCTTGGGCTGGACGGTTTGCGAACAGGAGCTAATCCAGTACGGATGACAGGCAGAGCCATGTGACTATCACTATTCAACCCTCTGCACAGTGGCCCTAACACCCGAAGAACCAAGTGAAGTTGTACAAAGTCTGCTCTGGGACTGATGTGATGCAGACTTGTCCCCTTGGCTTTTCTCTTTCCTATGCTGCCAGTTACGTACAGGAATCAGGAGGCTCAGCCAAGCAACTTCATTGACTACAAATGAACCTTTCTTTGTATTGGAGACTAAGTGAATGGCATCAGTAGAATATAGATGTCTCAGCATCCTTCTTTCCTTCTCATGCTTGTATCTTCTTACTAGATATCTGAAGATGATCTTGTACGTCTGATCCTCTGTTTTTCACTTCCAGAGTGCTGGAATTATAGATGTGTTCCAGTACACCCAGTTCAGGCTGGGTTGGGATTGAACTGGGGCTCTGGGCACACCAGGCAGACACTCTATCTTTTATTTTCGTATGGAATACTAAATAGTTGCAATGCCTTGGTGCTTTAGAGTGCTAAGGCCATCCATTCCCAGGTCAGCACTGCAAGCTGAGTGGTACCCAGGAGAACAGCACCTTGCTCACCCTGTTACTCTCAGCCTCAAATCCTCAGCTCTTAGCTAAAGCAAGTCTTCCTAATGTGCGTAGTGGGCCAAAGAGCTCTACTTCATTTGACTTCTGTTCCTTAGTAGGTCCTGTGCTTTTGGTCCCATAAAAAGCAAATGAAAGAGTAAACAGAGAACTAAAGCACATTCATTACAAGGATCCAATAGTGAGATGTGTCTGAGCTCTGTGTATGTCTGTCTCCTTCTTCTAAAGGTAAATTGTAGAGAAGACCACAGATATTGTGCCAAGCTTACTGTTCAGTACACTCTTCCTCAGAAGATGACAAATTAGTTCAAACCCAGTCAGGAGAAAAGTCTCTTTTAAAAATGTCCAGCCAAGTAATAAGACTCCAGAAGGATGGTTTTAAAGTATTGACAGATGATGTTAAAAAAGAAAAAAAGAATGTTGGGCCAGTGAGATGACTCAGCGACTTAGAGAGTTGTTGGTAAGCCTAACGACCTGAATTTGGTCCCAGGATCTATACGGTGAAAAGAGAGAGAAAAGAATCCTGAAAGCTGACCTCTGATGCCCACACATGAGCTATGTTATATGTGTGCACGCACACATGCACACACACACACACACACACACACACACACAGACACAGACACAGAGACAGAGAGAGAGAAACAGAGAGAGACACAGATAGAGAGAGAAATAAAATATTAAAACAAAATAAAGGTTAGAAGACACACATGTACAAGCAAGATTTTCATAGTAATAAAGCATGTTATTTCGATTATTATGTAGTCTATCTTACTGAGATCTAATGTCTGTTCAAGTTAGTACACATTGCCCCACTCAGAAGTGAATACACATCTCTTAAGAATCAAAAACGAAAAAAGAAAAACCCATCTGTTTGTGACCAAATGTAATATTTTTCTCTGCTTTTGTTTGCTTGCTTTTTGAATGCTCTGGTTGGTCAAATGTTTGTAGTACTTATTTTATAGAAGAAAAATTAAATGCTATTTTTCCAAATCAGCTTATTTTAGAAAACAAATCTGGTCAGAATCAACCAAAGCAAGAAGTCATAAAATATAAAAATAACGTCACAGTGTCAGTTGCCTAACTTTTTGTAAATTCACTGCAGGGGGAAAGAGAACAAAACAGAACAGAAAGGAAGATGGAACAGAGCAGGTTAAAAACCAGGCGAGGAGAAGGCTTGTGTCAAAGAAAAGAAACAAAAGAAATTACAGCTATTCTTTTCTTGGAACGAAGTGAAGACTCAGGATATGTTGAAGTAGAAGCAACTATAAAAGAAGAAAGAAAGCTTGCCCAAACCTGTGTTTGGAAGGAGGTGGAGCTGCTACCTGCCACAGTTATGTGAAAGTGTTCCTAATGGCATAGCATTATTTTTGAAATAGTCAAGTATGCAAGACATTTCTTGGAATTTTCTCCTCTGAGTCAGCAAGCTCTTTGTCACATTCATTAACTTTTAATACTGAGTTCATTTTCTAGACCTTCATTATTCCCCTTTAGATTTTTGTGTGAGACTTCTGTTTCATTGTGTATAAAAATAAATCAAAATGATGCTGATTGTTTAATCTTAGTTTAAAATTTCTAGAAAAACTTATTTCTTTAATATTAAGCACACTCAGGGGTATTCTCCCTTCAATTAAGTTTATTTAATGTAAAATGACCAAGCACTATCTTGTGTGTATGCCTACGTGTGTGTGTGAGTGTGAGAGAGAGAGGCAGACAGATAGAGACATATACAGAAACACAGAGAGAATCATGCGTATTTGTTCATGTGGATGCATGTATACTGTTCAGTCAATATTTCTAAGCAAAGATGTGTGTAGATGCATTTATTTTTTCAGAAGTTTGATGGCATTTAGTAATGTTTGTCTAATAATAAGGTAGATATTTATTCCAAGTTTTCTGGTACAATCCAGTTTATGTTTCTTGCTCTGACACAATTATTGGTAGTACCTGTTTTCACTCTTAAAAGTATCTAAGTTTAGCCATGAAATTAAATAGTTACATTAACCTAATATTAAGACACCACGAGAGGCAAAGATCTAAAGTGTTCATGACAAACCCACTAGAATCTGTACACATTTCCACCACCATTCAAGTTACTGTGAAACAATGGGCAATGACTTTTCTACTCTGAGACCAATCGGGAGCATATGGATAATAGTAGAGCTATTGAGATAGAACCAATTAGATCACATCAATACAATGGTATTATGTCTGGTAGGATACTATGACAACCATGTAAGATTGCTATGCATTTACTCAAGGTGATGGATTTATGTTTAGTGATCAGCTTTGTGGCAGGGGCTAAGAAAATACTCATTAATTGCACCCATCCCTGTTGTCCCCTGCCCTACCATCCACCAAACGAAGTTGGTCATAAACATTAGACATGACCCATTTCTCCATTCTCACTTCACACTCATGCTACTCTGAGATGCTGCATCTGTGGGAGATGCTTGGGAATTTGCCTGGCACCCACAGCAGGAATTGTTATCACTGTGTGACATCTTAGAGTGCTTTGTTGTACCAACAGGGCAGCATTTGGTCTAGCCACAGAGCAGTACAGATGAGCTTACTTGCTCTAAGGAAGAATGAGTCAGAGCATCACAAAAGGCCCCCCAGTGTAGAGCAGAAATTTCTACCCTTGGGCACTCTGGGAAGAACCCAGATATTTCCTCATGTGAGGAAGAGTCCTTGAAGTGCCTGATAATCCATCTGTTTCTAGTTTGAATTTTGTAATATTTAAAGATTCAATAGTATGTGTCACACTGTTTCAGTTCCCAGGATGTATCTCACTTGGTGGTATACCTCTCTCTACTGTACTGCTTACATCCTAGTGTGAGAAGAGCAGGACCACCTCAACTACACCCAGGGGCCGCAGAAGTCATTCTTCACCTTATTGACACCGTTACTTTGAGCATGCTGTCTGTCTGTCCATCTCTGCATATTCTGTGTGTGTGTGTGTGTGTGTGTGTGTTATGTGTGTCTGTGTGTCTGCGTGCACATGTATGAATGTGGAAGCTAGAGAATAACCTTGGGTATTACGGTGGTTTGAAAGAAAATGGATCCTGAAGGGAGTGGCAATATTAGGAGGTGTGTCTTTGTTGGAGTAGGTATGGCCTTGTTGGAGGAAGTGTGTCACTGTGGGGGTGGGCTTTGAGGTCTCCTGTGCTTAGCTATGCCAAGTGTCACTGTTCACTTCCTGCTGCCTGTGGATTAAGATGTAGTACTCTCAGCTCCTTCTCCAGCACCATGTCGGCCTGCTATGACAATAATGGACGAAACCTCTGAACTGTAAGTCAGCCCCAATTAAATGTTTTTCTTTATAAAAGTTGTCGTGGTCATGGTGTCTCTTCACAGCAATAGAAAGACCATCTGGTTAATACAGGTACCATTTTGATGCCACACTTTTTTTTTTTTTTAGGGTCACAGTGGTTTGAAACTCACTAAGCAGGCTAGGATAGCTGGACAGCAAGCTGCTTGGATAAGCCTATCTACACCTCCCCAGAACTGGTACTCCATGTATAAACTAGTTATCTGACATTTTCTATGGGTGCTAGGGAGTAAATTCAGGTCCTCATGCTTCTGTAACAAGCATTTTTCGAATTGAGCATCTCCCAACCCTGGGAGTATTGTTCAGTGCTTCTGAATGTCAGTCTCTTGTTGGTAAAATGGGAATATTATTTTACTTGTAAGATTTTTACATATTAAATGTGATGATATCTGTAAAGCCTACAAGCTACAGAACATGAACTCATCCCACGCCATTTATCTCATTGCTTCTTGGTGTCAGCTAAAATGGTTAGTGATGTAGGGTCAGTTTGCACTACTAAAGACCATATTGAATTTTTTTCTACAGGAACAGGGAGTTAGAATGTATATTAACTAGATGACACCTGGATTACCCCATTAAAATATCGGTAAAATACTTTGTGGAATCTCATTCAATTGTCCGGGTTTTCTCTTCCAAATTCCCATATTCATTCAACTTTGGGTGGGCATAGTTTATGAGTGACCTTTCTTGACTTACTGTACATGTTTTTGGAATTCAGTTACCATAGGAACCATATGGTTCTCCCTAGATTTTAGAAAAAAGTCTTAGTAATATGGAAACAGAAATGGCATTCCCAGGTCCAGGATCCACTCAGCCACTTTGTTAACCCAGCTCTGCACGTAGGTGTCCTTTGCTATTTTCTCAGAGGTGTTCTCTAGAACGTGCTGTGGGCTGCACAGGTAGTATAGTCATGTATCACTTGCATAGGACATAAAGAGCCTAGTCCTACCACCACCACCAAAACCACACCCCCACCAAAAGACATTCAAACACCTATAATCCCAGCACTCAGAAGCTGAGTCAGGAAGATTACTGTGAGTTGCTGGCTAGCCTGGGCTACATCCATGAGTCACAGACTCTGAGTCATGTCTCCCTCCTAAGAGAGTGCTCTGAAAAGGCCACGCTTTCTCTGTGACCACACGCACTGAACACCACTGAAAAATCCGTGTTCCGGTCTCTATCTCCCTTATGCTTTGGATTTCTAGAGCAGGTTTTCAATGTCAAGGCAGCAGACCCGAGGGTGTCCATAGACCATATTATTTTCAAAATAAAACTAAGACATTATTTGCCTTTTTCACAGTGTTGACATTTGTACTGAAGATAAAAAGGTCTGACATACAAAGCTGCTAACACCTAATAGTAAGGCAATGGCACCAAGCATGTCACATGCTCTACTTCCTTCTGCTTGTAGAAAAACAAAAACAACATAAAACCTGCAGAAAAGTAAAAACCACTGACTTCCATTAAAAATGTCTTTTAAGAATGATGAAAACTCATAAAATCCATATCTCTGAATATGTATCGTTAATGCTATTTATGACAAAGGGGAAGTGCATCAAAAATGCAGTGCAACAGCTGGCGAGATGACTCTGTGGGCAAGAGAGCTTGCTACGCAAGAGTGAGAGCCTGAGTTCAAATCCCCAACAGAGGGCAACTGCTACACGTTCCTTTAATGCCAACACGTGGGAGCAGAGACCCCAGAGACCGGAGCTAGCTGCCAGCTGGCATAGCTAAAACATATAGCTGTAGAGATCCTGTCTCAGGTCAGTAAGGCCGAGAGCAATAGAGAAAGTTAGCTCATATCTGCATCTGCTTCTGGCCTTTGAATGTACATGGACAAGGGCATACCCACATACTTATGTGCATACATTACATACGCGCACATGTACATGTGTGCAGTTCAATTCTGTGCAGCACTCTGTCTTGCTGAAAACACTTGTGAACTGTTAATGTCAGGGGTTGAATTGTATGCTCCTTCCATGGATTTTTATCTCTACTTCAGGAGCAGTAGGACTTGTGGGCTTTGCAGAGCCATTCTGTAACAAACGAATAGATGGGCCAGTCACTTCAAGGAAGACACCCAGTGAGAGATATTGTCAATGATAACATACGAATGTCCTGATGAAAATCATAACCTAATGAAAAATGCGAATCTGTCTTGCTAGCCTGATCGTTTTCCAAGCTGTAGAGACAGACTTTTCTGATAAGCTTAGGAGTGATATTCACAGACGCCTTTGCTAGATGTGATTTATGAAATACGGTGGTGGCATTTAGGAAATCCCCATATGCCAGTGAAACAATATTTCCCAAATGAACAATCCATGATGTCACATAATCTGTGCGGAAATCGTCATTTCAAATGTAAGATTAACTTAAAAAGTTTGTCTGGATGAGAGGGTGACTATATATGAGTATAAAATGTGAGTGTGGATGTCCTTGGAGGTGAGAAGAGGGCACTGGATCTCCTAGAGATGGCATTATGGGTAACTGCATCATCTGAGGGTGCTTGGAATTGAACTCCAGTCCTCTCCAAGAGCAGCAAAAGCTTTTAAATGACTGACTCATCTCTCCAGCTCCTATAACACAACATTAATACTTCACTAACATGGTTTCAGATCCCAACTTGCCAGACTCTAAACAGACAAGGACCATTTGACCATGATTCATTAACTAACTAAATCTACATTCACGGAGGAAACACTGTTAGTTACATAATGAGTTAGGTATCAGTTGTGTGAAGGGAACAGGGAACTTTTTTTTCTCTTCAATCCATGTTGTGACAGTCACATCGTTAAGCATACTTGTTTAAATATCAATTTATACATCTTATAAATTGCTTGAGAAAGGATAATTTTAGGACTTTTCAAGATGTTTTTAAGCTCGGCCCGATGGAGTCAGCCTGTAATCCTGGCTATTTAGGAAGCTAGAGGCAATAAGACCAGAAGTTCAAAGTCTGCTTAAACTGCAGAGTAAGTTCAAGGTCAACCTGGGTAATGCAGAGGGCTGGCTCCTATGAGGTCCTGGCTTCAAGTACTCCAAACGAGAAAAAAAAAGAGGTTTTCAAAGTTTTGTTTGACTTTCTACTTTTCAGTTCTCAAGATAAAATCCAGGGCCTCATGTATGGTTGGCCAACTTGATACACCACAGCACCAGCACAATGACAATTTTAAAATATTGCACTGTGGTTGTATTTTGTGTAATTTTAATACCTATTCATTCCACTTTCCCATAACAAAATTTTGAGTTCCTCTTTGCCTCAGTGAGAGATGGAGGAGACACATTGACGGAAGGAGTAATGAGGTATTAAGGCCATGGAGTAGAGAGACAGAGATCTAGGTAGCTTAAGCGACCCTCTAACTTCCCACCAAAACATGAAGTATGTTAAATGTGGGTTGTCTTCTAAATTAAACCCTGTGGTATTTTCTTCTGTCTTTTGCCACTGCTATTCTGCCTCCTTCAGACCAAATGAACTGTCTTAAAAGAGAGGCAGAGTGATGGCTTTGGACAAGAGATGTGGTCTGAAACCATGTCACACACGCTGGAGAGGTATCAGTCAACTGAGCAGAGTCTCGTCTGACTGAGAAAGGTTCGCCTTTTATTTGTGCTGATGGAGTTAACGAACTCCGCCCAAGACCTGACCCACAGGTTGCATCCTATCCAAACGACGGTGAATCTTCTCCTCATCTGAACTCTAATTGGTGATGAGTCACTGCTTTATGGACAGGATTAAACAATTATTGAGGATATAAAATACTTATGCCTCTTTCTGTTGATAGCATGTAGACAGAAAAAATAAAAACAAAGTGAAGAAAACCTGCAAACACCCTGGATCCTACACTTACTTTGTAAGACTATATCTGCATGAGCCACCCAAAGGCCTGGGTGTAGGTTAATTGTTTCCCTTCCTGTCCCCATGGAGAATCAAATGCTCATCTACTGAGGACAGAAAATATTTTTCTGCAAGGCCAGGTAATTTGTAATGCCAATTCCTGAGAATCTCAGAGTTTGATATAATGTCTGTGCAGGTCCAACCCTCACCCCCAACCTCTGAAAAAAAAAAAGAAAAAAAAAAAAGAAAAAAAATTAAGTGAAATTCAGAAATAAAATGAGGTCATATGATAGACATCTATTTAAGGGATGTATTTCCAGATTTTTGTGTTTTAAAATATTAAGCAGTTCCCCAACTTACAGTCTAGTATATAATTTAAATGCAAACAAGAACATCCACAATTTTCCTTTCTTCTAAAGTGCCAAGGAGAATAAACACACACTAAAGCACTCCTGCCCTCATCTCTGTCTGTACACTGGTTAAACAATCAGCGCTTCTGCAGATGCAGGCAGGAAAATCAGCCGCACTCCCGCTTCCTCCATCCAGACAGTCGTGCTGTTCTGGCAGCACAGACACACATAATGGAAACAAAATTGCTTTAAATAATCAGAATACACAAGGCACTTTTCTCCCCCCTGAGTGATTGGAAATAACCCTGACAAATGCTTGCATTTGGTAAATTACGAGCTAGCCAAGTTACGTTTGCATAAATATAATGAAAAACATTTTTAAAAAAAATTTAGTGAACATATAAAGCAAAGCATTCTCTTGGTAATGAATTTCTTTGACAGATAAACGAACAACCATGCGGGGCAACTTTATGAAGGTATCTCCCTGTGTGTTTAGGAGGGGAGGGAGAGGGGGGCAGAGAAAGCAGACAGACAGACAGACAGACAGAAGGATGGACAGAGAGATGGGGCAAAGAGAAGGAGAAAGAGAATGAGGGAGAGGGGAGAGGCGGAAGACAGAGATGGAGAGGAGAGTGAGATTATACATGCATTGTACATACAAACAGAATTATGCAGCTTTGTATAAATGACAGGAAGGCTTTAAGCTAAAGAGAGATACTGAGGCTAGACACAGGAAAAAGCCCCTCGTGTTTTGGAAAGAGTGCAAAGGCCGCGCGATGCAACACTGTTGACATGACATGTGTATCATTCACATTCCTCAGACGGAACTCTCTGATAACACTGAGATTACCTAGCACACAAACACATAATTATATTCTCTTCCAACCATCTAGACACCACACCTCAGCTGCACATGTAAGCAAGCCTCCGTGTATAGGTGAAGCCAATTTGTGCATGGCTAATAAAAATGTATTTGAATAGGGAGAAAATAATTTCCTTCTCCCAGGTAATATGGTGCGATTTGCTATCCTACTGCTATGAATACACAGAGCACTGAATATGTGGATGCCAAAGAAAACAGATATATTCAGAATAAAAGGCCAAGGGAAGACAGGCATACATTTAGAATTTTCTAGATTCACACATTCTTAAGCTAGTCATAAAAAAGCTAGGAAACTGAGCACCGACTTTGCTACTTAAATAGGCAAACAACACTGAGAATTCACCAGGACTGGTGGACACACCTTGCCACTAAAGGGATCCAAACAGGCTAGTCGCGTGACATAGGAATTTGTTCTTAGGCCTGTACCGAAGAGAGGCCACATCCTAAGAGATAAAGTTGACCAGAAACAAATGGGTGGAGTAGAGGTGATTTTCTTAGGGGAAAATTCCCCTGATTCCAAAGCATGAATTGTAGGAAGTACCTGCCTGTCATTTACAGCCTGAGTCACTGAATATCATCTGCTTGTCCCCATTAATTGCCTGCCATTCACCTTCAGTTGATGGACTAAGGGTGAACCAGAGAGAAACCAAGACAACAGCTCAGGGTAGAGAAATGGGGCAGGAACCAAGCTGCCTGCCCTCTTCTAGTCCACTCTCTTAGTGTGAGCTCCCAGAAAGCATACTGCTGCTCCAGTCTCAGTTTCCAGAGTGAGGAGAGATGACCCGCAAGTCCTGCATCTGCCTTCTCTTCCCAGGAAAGAAACTGGCCGTCCCTGAGTCTCTCCCGAAAGTCACCAGTGACTAAGCCATTATGACATCTGTCTGTGTCTCCTGCTTGCTGGCAGATCAGGCCTTTCTTCCAGAAACTGCCCATCCCTTGCCCTTTTCCTTCACCAAACCTTCAAGTTTTCCTTTGGAACCTGTAGGAGCAACTCCACTCACCAACCTCTCCCAGTCTCTGTACATGGAATCTATGTTGGATTCTCTCCCTTGCCAATCTTGTCTACTCTTTGGGCTACTGCTCTGGATATGAGTTTTGAACTGCACCCCCCAAAACAATGCAGCCCAACCTGAGTTGTCTTCTCTCCCTTGTGTCCATTCCCTCATCTTTCCTTTATTTTGTTTTTATTTTTATTGAAAGTCCTACTGTGCAGCTGTGGCCAGCCTAGAATTTGATATATAGATCAGGGTGGCCTCAAATTCAGAGAGATCTACTTGCTTTAGCTGATCCTGTGCTTTTTCAACCTTTATCCTGTTTTGTTTTGTTTTTTAAATAAGCTGTCTCCAAACTTTAAAAGCAGATTTGACAACTTCCCTGTCTCTTTCCATGCTCATGTGCAAATCACCAATTCCTTCTCTGGGGGATTTCCACTGTTTTCAGCCTCTTCTGCTGCTTTCTCTCTCAACAGCTTCTTTAATGCCCTTCCAGGTCTTTCTTCATCCACACAGATTCACACATTGTTGCCAGTAAAATCCTTGTGAAATGCAGTTTTGCTCATGTTTATATGCATTCCCATAGCTAAATGCATTTGCTCCAGACATTTGCTTTGCCAATAATCTGTGCTTTCCCAACGAAAGAAATGCCTTTTCTGTTAATCTCTCACTGCCTCTCCTTGGTGTCAACTTCAGGCGTTGGAGTCTAAGAGGTTTGACTTCCATAGAGGACACACAAGAAAGGCCTGATGTCTTTACCTTCAAATACTGTGCATGGGGCAGTTCTCTACATAAATTGATGTTCAAGATTCTTTGATTTTAGATTACAGTCATTTCATTGTTTAAAGATCTTTAATGTTCCCCCACTGGCTAAATGCTACACACTCCTTTACCAGGCCAACAAGGCACTGAGATTTGGTTTCTGGAAAAGGTTTGGAAGCACAGAGTGAAGACAATGGGGGGAGGGGATACAGAAAAGCAGCCAGTAGTTTTTGGTTGTCTTGGTTTAGACATATGATCCTGGCACTTGAGAGGTGGAAGGAAGAGGATCAAGGTCAGCATTGGACACTTAGCAAGCTGGAGGCCAACGTAATGTACGTAAGACCTCGCAGGAAACAGCTAGTGCCAGATCTCCGCTATCCTCTGTTCTTTCGCCTACCACCTCTAATCACCCACCCACCCAGCAGTCCCTCCCTCAGACTCATAATATTCTGTGCCCCAATTATGCCATGTTCAAGCCTGTCACACCCAGAGGATGCCCTGGGCCCACTGGCATACCTTTCAATGAATGCTGTCCTCTGCTTGTATCCTTAGGCAGGCAAACCGGAACAGCTACTAGCTCTGTGTCTGAACGTCCCTGTCCTAAAATGTTGATTGTCATTCCAGACATAGAGAGCAGAAGTCACGCATCTGGAGCCTGCTCTCTCTATCTGATGGTGCATGGGTGTGTTTTTGGGCCATGGCTGCGCAGGCAGGTAAGGAGGAAGGTATGTGCCTAAAGGAAGTCCTGGGCCAGCTGCACACAGGCCTCCTGTGGTTACGTAAGTGCCTTCAGTCCCTGCAGTGAGGCCAAAGGTTAGCAGAAGGATGGGCGGCAAGGGACGGTTTCTCTGAAGACAAACCCTTTGCCGCTTGCTCCATACACATATACCTTCCCCACAATCCCTTTCTTGATGTGGGGACAAGCCTGCCCACTGATAAAACCTCTTTGTGCCCTGGGACTGGAAAACACAAAACATATAAAGCCTTCATTAGCTGATTGCAAGTTTGGTCTCACTTCCTACTTTACTGCAGCTAAAGGGACCCTCTAAGAGAAACTTTGCATTTCTCCTTTCCCCCTCCCTTTGCCCCTCCCAATTTACGTTCAAATTTGCAAACTGGCTTGCAGTTTCTTCTCTTCCGCAGGAAGGTAGAGTCATTTTAATGGCTGTGTGATGGCCACCTTCCTTCAGTTCCCAGGAGAGGACCTCACCCATGTCCTTACCAAGATCAAAGGCGTCCTCACAACTCTCCTTCCCCCAGCCTCAGACTTTGCTCTGTCATGTTCCCCTTCTAGTCCCCTCTCTGGGCACGACAAGAACAAGACAAACTACATTGCCGCTGCCTCGACTCACTCACTAGTCTTTCCCCAATTTCACCCCATTAGCAATACACCTCCCTGCTAACTGCTCTTGAATTGCGGGATATTTTGTCTCCTTAAAAATGAAGTCACACTGCCTTTTGTTTTGTTTTCCTGGGGTTAGTAGTACAGGCTTGCATTCTCAGCTTCTCAGGAGACTGGAAAGATTGTAAGTTCAAGGCAACCCCAGGCCTGGCAATTTAATGAGAGTCTGTCTCAAAATAAAAGCAGAAAGATCAGAGGGCACTATAAACGAGCATGAAATGACCGTATGTAACCCCATCTATTTAAACTATATAAGTAGGGTCTGGGGAGGTGGTTCAGCAGACAATGGCACTTGCTGTGCAGGGGTGAGGAGGGTACTCAGATCCCAAACATTCCTGTAAATGCAAGGAAGCTGCAGTGGCTGTCCCTAATCCCCTAACTCATGGGGCATAGCTAGGAGATTCCTGGAACAAGCTCCCCAGCTTTACTAGCTGGGCTTGGAAAGCTCTGGAAAGGTCCATGAGAGACCCTGCCTTAATAAATAAAATGTAGAGTGACTGAGGAAGACACCTAATGTCAACTTAGGGCTTCTACATGCATGCATACACAAAAGTATGTTTATCCACACAACATGGGTGCCCACATGCATATACACACCAAAACTCCCATAAAATGTATAAGTAACAAGAGGAATGGGGACATAGCTTAGAGGCAGATACCAGCCCACATGGAAAACAAATAAAAATCATTAAATATTAAAATCGAGGTGCAGTTTTTTTTAAACATACATATACTAATTACTTTGAGCCCATATTTATTTTTGCTTTCTGATAGTGGATGTCTGATCATGATAGACTCATGAAGACAAATTGTTCAAGCCCAGGGCATTAGCAACTCACAACTCTAGAAAACCAGTATTTCAGATTCTGCCCACCATAGGTTAAGACGAATGAGAAATGTCCCATATCCAGCTACAGGCTGTGCCTATTTTTGTTTTTTTGAGATATGACTATTGTTTAAGACATCGGCTCTTGGGAAATGGTATTAAAAACTTTCTCCTCAGTTTATTTCCCAGAAAACTTTTGGGCTTTTTTAAGGAACTACTTCACATGGTCTTCATAATTTACCTTAAATCTTAAAATGGAGGTGGGACCATCACATGGTCTTCATAAGGTCCCTCTGTCTTATATAAGAACAAGGGTAAAAGATTGGCTGAAAATGAGTCAGTCTCCCAGGGCTTTCCTGAAAACTATCTTATGGAAAGCCTCAGGTCTCCTGTATGACGCAGGCTCTCCAGGGTAGTAATGCTAACTGTGTTTCCTGGAGAAACTGAGTTGTGATGTGGGGACTGAGTCTACCTTGCTCGCTCTCCTGTGCTGTGGGATATACAACAGAGAAGGTGCATCACAAACATTTGCACATATCTTGGCAAGGAAACAGTGTTGGTGTGACAAAATGAAACTTGTGGAACTTGGCCACCCTAAGATGGTATTTCCCTAGACCATCTTCTGAAGGGAGTATCATGTACCCTTGGGGTTGTAATGTAGATAGATTGTCCCTGTAGGATGTGCTCAAGATGCTTAGGAATTTGGTTGAATCTGATCTCTGGTAAGATTCAAAGGGCAGAGTGGAGGCTCTGACCTCTGGACTTACTGTAATTAAATACTTACAGAAAGAAGCCAGCCAGGTTTTGGCCTGAAGCCTCTGGCCCTGGCTGAGGCTGGCCACAATAGACTGGATTCCATAGACTCGGAGACAGTCCAGCTGTGCTCAGCACCTAGTTTCTCCCAGAGTTTAATTATGAATTTACACTTTTTAAATGCTGTTTCACCATTTACAAAGCGTGATCAGATTAGACAGTGATGTGAAATGTTGGGTACAAGCGCTGCAAAAACTGGTTTAAATGCTACAGGTCAAACACTGATAAATCAGTGTCACAGTGACATTTGTTGTACCCTCCTCCATTTTTATAAATACCCAAACATTTTATTTTAATCAAAAAGAAAGCAAGGTATGTCACTGAAGAAAATATCAGATGCCTTTTTGTGCTTATTATTTAAAGCAAGAAGAAACTTCTGAAATCTGTTTGCTAAGTACAGTATGATGGGAACGAGCCTTGCAGGCACAGTGTGCTGTCCCCCTGTCTGCTTGCCAGTTCTGCTTAGTCCCAACGTATTAATGAACAAGTGCAAGTATTTGAAGAATCAGCATTTCCGCATTTGCATGCAAACTCTCACGCTGGGTAATTATACACAGAGCTGGCACTCAAATTAATTAAAGCTGATTTCTCTGTGACTGCAAACTGGTCCTATCTCCCTGCTTTGCCTGCCTATGAAGTCATCACTCTACATTCAATGTGACACTTCTGTCCCTGGTCTTCTCAGGGATGTTCATCTTTGACAATTGTGAATCTGGCAATATTTTGGAGAGAAGCTGACAATAGCTGGGTGGTGTTCTGTTTTGCCCCTCCCCCATCTATGGTATAAAGATAAAGAACAGCTTCTGAACGCTTGCTTTGTAATTATCTCAAATAATAACGCAGACAAATTACACATATTGTTCCAGCGGGTTCCCTCCCCTCTCAGATGACTCCGCCCACTTGATTAGAGCTTACAAACAATTCATCAAACTTAAAATTTTTGTTTATTTGATGTTAACAAACAATTAGTCTCGATGGGCGTAGTCCTAATTTGGAAAAGGCTATAACAAATGGTGTTTTACTTTCAGAGCTCTGACTTACACCATTCAAGATCGGGGAGATTAGGAGAGAGAGAAGCAGTGATGACTGCTAGATTTGATTAAGACTCTCTGAGTCCTCATCAAATAGAACAGAATTGAAAGGGAGACTCGTATTTGCCGAGGAGATCCCTGAACATTAACACTCCTAGGACAGAAGGCTTTCCGAGGCTCTTCTGCAATCAAGCCATCTCCTCTGGTTTCTCGCTTCCTCTGAAGGAACTCCTTCTGCCACAATTCTTTTAAAAAGACATCCTCGGAGTAATTAAGATATCGCTGTTTCTCATTCATAAATTTAAATCTCTGGATGTGAGTAGTTACCAAACATCCCCCGATGGGGACCCTGGAGAGGAGCGGTTTTGACACATCTCCCTGATGTCACTCCCCACCACTCAGGCACCATTCCCCCTCCTCCTCATTTCCCTGCATCCCATTAGACAGAAATGGGACAGACTGCTCCTGCCCCAACTGGCTGTCTCTTTTGTAGAGCAAGCACCAAACAGTTCTGTCCCTCCAGTTGAGGATGTTGAACCATGCTCCAGGTTTGTCCTAGTAATCTACATTTGAAAGGCAAGATCTAGGAGGACATTTATAATGCGCCTCTAAGCTCACAACAAGAACTGAATGGGCCTTACCTTATCAGGAGTCCCGGATCCACACAAAATGCCACCGCTATTAGCTCCTTTCAAACTGAGACAAGTAGTCCAAGAGAGGGAGTCCTGAGCCCTTCTGGGAGAGGCTGCTGACCAGACCAGTCACAACACCACTACTGGGATCCTCTGAAGCCTGCCTTTCTGGCCCATCATGAATTTCCTACGCAGACAGGTGTCATATTGGCACGAATTTCGTTGCCAAGTACATTTTAAGAGATGGGCGTGGCTGCCATTATGTAGCCAGTTCCACTAGTCTTTAAACTCTCTTCACCCCCTTTGCTTTCAATATTGCGCTCAGGCACCCGGTGACTTCATGAAGTACCCACGCACAGGGCTCAACTCACTGAGGTGTGGGAACAGTATCGAGAGTTAAGTAGCACAGTCATTGTCGTACACAATGCTCGTTGCTACTGGCAAATACCTATTTGCTGAATCAGGATTGGGCTGCGGGAAGCAGGACTGGGCAGTTCGACGGCTTTCTGTTTGTTTCCTTTTTGCAAACCATCCTCTTCTAATTAACCAGTTAGCAAAAAGAGATTCTTCTTTTGATATTTATTCTTTAACACAAAAGCTTTCATCATCAAGGATTACTCCATTTCAATTTCTTTTTTTAATTACAGCAAACATTTACAAAACAAAAGGCAGAGAGTCCCCTTAATAATTACAATTAAGTCATCGCGTATCTTGTTCATTTTGCTCTTAAATTATTGAATGGCAAATCAAACACATATGTCAGTTAGGATTAAAACATTAGGTAGGCTATTCATTACTTCTTTTTCAGAGAAGAGAAGTGTTCTGTAAACTTCTTGAAAAAAATTAGTAATTTGCTTTCTCTCCTTCCTTCTTCCTCCTGTCCCCACCTGCCAATTTTAAGAGCAGGCAGTTGGCACAATCACTCAATAAATGAGCTAAAATTTTTGATTAAAGTATTAAAAATGTTTGTTAGCTGCATATCTGTCTTACAGACAATGATATAAATAGGACTTAGGATATGTCACAGTCAAATATATTATCTGTTAATATAAATACTAGCATAAGCAAAACAATGTTTAGACAGTAAAGGGCTCAGTGACTGTGAAAGGCCTGACGTTGGCAAATGATTTGAACCTGTGTTGTCAGTGGACTCAGAGGCGAGATTTTAATGTTCTCAAACCTCTTGATTCCTTGGTGATGTTTGAATCAAGCAAACTGACAATTTTAAAACTTGTTTAATCTTAAGTATCAAAGTTTCAACCAATATGCATCTTAAAGTAGGGCTTTCTGTTGGATGGTGGTGGTGCATACCTTTAATCCCAGCACTCAGGAGGCAGAGGCAGGCAGATCTCTGTGAGTTTGAGGCCAGCCTGCTCTACAGAGTGAGTTCCAGGACAGCCTGAGCTGTTAACTGCGAAACCCTGTCTCAAAAATAAAAGGAGGTATACTGCATTTGCTTCAAGCTGCCTCTAAACATCACAAAATTGACACAAAATGATGCTTAGTTAGTATCTGATAAGCAAAATTTTGCAGACATGTTTATAATTACACAAATGGAAACTGTGATACAGGTTAACTCACCTTTAACCTACTGTGGTTTTCCCCTGTGTATTGAAGTGATACATAAGTTATGCCTGTAGGTGCACATGGGAAGCATTTCCTAAGTAATGGGACTCCAAATCACTCTGAAAAGAGCATATAGCTCTCAGATTACTCTTTCTTATTTTATTGATTTTAAAGATTACTCTAGTATCATCTATCTATCTATCATCTATCTATCTACCTATCATCTATCTATCATCTATATGGTGTGTGTGTGTGTATGTGTGTGTGTGTGTTTGTGCACATTACATGTGTGCAGGCACCCACAGAGGACAGAAGAAGGTATCAGATAACCTGAGCTGGAGTTACAGACAGTTGTAAGCTGCTCACTGTGGGTGCTGGAAACTGAATTCCCGTGCTTTGAAGAGAAGCAGACGGAGGTACCCACTGGGCTGTCTCTCTAGCATCCACTCTCATTTTAAGTAAAGCTCTTCATTAGTTTTAACCATTACATTTCTGAATAATCTTTTCTTTAGTGTGAGTCTTTTTTCTTTCTGAAAAGCTTCATAGGACAAATTTGATCCCTATTCCACATGAAAGTTATTCAACTGTTTGAAAATGGCTATCATTTTCCCCAACATCTTCTTATTTTCCAGATGGAACATTCCTTTAATCATTATACTATGATATGGCTTTTAAGGCCTATCATCATGTTGGATGGATTCCAGTCTGTCTGTGTCTCCCCTAAACGTGGCAGTCAGAACTGAATGTATTACTTGAAATGTGGTCTAATTATGCAGAATGCAAGTGTGCTGCAGTTGCTCGCCACTCTATTTCAAGTCATTTATAGAGGCAGGAAACACACTCAGAGGAGGGGGTGGCGTCCTGATAATATTCTTGGTTCTTGAACTTTCATAAAACTAAAATGTCCGTCTTTTACAGACAGAACTCTGCTTAATCAAATCTCTTGGGTCTTGTTCTTGTTGGAATTAATGTTTTGAGTGGAAAAAATTAGTTGTATGTCCATCCATACAAGAGTTTATTTTTGGCATTGGTTCAGCCTTCTAATTACTTGTGCTGTTTGTTTTGTTTTGTTTTTCGGTTAAGCCTGACTTGACTATCCAATGTGTTCGTTACCATATTTATTGTGCATCATTCGTTAAAAGGTTTCTGAGTTGTTTCCGGTTGTCAAACTTTGTGCTGGCCAAGAACAAGAAGATGATAGCTTGCCCGTAATGACAATTCCTTAGATGCTGTCTTCTAAAATGACTGGTATAAAAAAGAAAAAGAAAGCAGTCATATGTATCTTGAATACCTCTCCTGGGGTGATGAGAGAGAGCTGTTTGGCCCTAAGCTAGTAAGAAAAGACTGACTTTATTAAATGTTTTTTCAAGGATGGTTAAGAAGCAAGTGAGGAACATGATGGCACTTACTAAACACAGCATCCTGATGATTAAATAGTTTTAACTCTTGCTTACAGTTGAGAATTGAGTGTCAGAAAATGGACGGAGGTTTCACAGATGGACTTGGCCCATGTGTTTTAGAACTGTTACATGAATGCTAAGCATCCATTCCAAAGTCTGTCCCTAATCACTCCCAAGGAAGCGACCCCAACACGTTGGAAGCTTCAAACATATTAACATCTTGCTCTAATTTAGCTTCTAGGAATGTGTATTTTGATCAAATGAATTGCCAGATCCAGGTCCACACTCTCCTGTAGCAGGAAAGATGGTGGGTTACCTGGAGGCTGTTTTGCTTTCAATGGACCTATACTAATGTGTCACAGCCAATGGTGTCTTTTCAAAACGTTCTCTGTTACTTTAACAAGTCTGTAAATTTTCTTAGAGAATAAGTTTAAGTTCAGCACCTACCTCAAATTCTTACTAAATCCAGATCAGCATTGACTGAGTCTTCCTGACTCTATCCTGTTTTGTTTGATATCATAAAACATAACAGGCAAAGCTGCCCACCGGAAATTCCTTTTTAGAGAAAGCACCAGAACTTACTTGTATCCATTCATTTCAGCTTCTTGGGGGTCATTTACTGTAATTGAATTTATTGAAAGGAAAGTAAAAATTGAATTTGTTCTGCAAAAAGCTTTACATATAAAACATATCTCAAAATACTCCTTGAAAAATATCCACCTTACAGGAGCAGGATGGAGGTGGGGATTGTGCAAGGATCTTTGTAAAGAAATAAAATACGGTTGGAGAAAGCTTCAGATGTGGGGGCTTTGAAAGTGACTCAATTGGTCAAATACTTGTCTAGTCTGCATGACAGCCTGAGTTTGATCCCTAGCAGCCTCCATAATCCCAGCATTCAGAAGACAGAGGCAGAAGGGTTAGAAATTGAATATCACCCAAATGAGCTCCAAGTTAGCCTGGGCTACATGAAACCTTATCTTGAAAATAAAAGCCAAGACCAAAAACAATTAGAATTCACAAGTCTAAATTACGTTTGATAATAAAAGTGCATTGTGGAGCCTTTCTCCCTGACGATGTGGAGACATGGTGCTGTTATGCTAATTTACTGCAGCTGGGAGACCATCCTCACTGAAAAACTGAAAAAACCAAATTCTGATCAGTTACTTGCAGAAGGGCAATTATGGAAGCTGGTCTGGTTCCATTATCCAAGATGAGTGGGGGCAGAAAGCAAGCCTGAAGCAGAAACCATGCAAGGCGCATTAGGTTGGAGAGTTCTTTTTGTTTCGATTTCTAAGTTTTCATTAGTAAGTGCTTTGAAATATATGATCCTGTTGTGGAGGTGGCTGTTTCAGGAAAAAAAATTGTTTTTTTTTTCTACTACATTTTACTGTAATGTTGCTAATAGTTATCCTTATGTCATCGTGTGCCAGGTATTACAATGTTAAACATTTTCCATACGTTTTGATATTTTTTATTAGTTTCAACTCTGTAATAGGAGACCATCCTATCATTTCTTCTAAACAAAGGAGAAACTGAGGCAGAAAGAAATTAAGCAGCTTGTTCATTTCACACTGTTAACAAACAGTGGAGCCAGGATTGAAATCCAGGCAGAATGTAGAACTTACACCTCTTTTCATTTATTTTGTGGCCACTAGATGCTCTTTAACACACACCTTATATTCTTAAGTGTTCTTCTATGACCTATACTCTCATGAAAGAGAGGTTAATCCTCCTAATTTATTTCATAGAGTTAAACATTCTTTAATGTCTTATCCAAATTGAGTACAAAATGTATGATTTCTGTTAGGATTCAGCTCAAGAGAGTCAACTTGACTTTAACAGACAAGACAATGGGCGTTGCCTCCGCTTTCCCGCGTAGGTGCCCATCAGTGCCCATAACAACCACTGCACTTGTTTGTTTGCATGTCTCCTTATCACCAAGCCCTACAACACTACAAGCCCTTAAGGACATTTGTGGAATGAATCGATAACTGGGGACAATTCTTATCATTTCTTTATCATTTTTTGACATACAATTTTCTCTGCCAGGTACCAGTTTGTCTCCTGCTGGGGTGAGGCAGAACACTGCCTTCTCTAGATGGAATTAATGTTCTCCCTGTTTACCAAACCAAAGTTTGGTAAACAAACACAGATTGTTGTAAAGAAACACAGATTCATTGACTCTTTGCTCAAGCAAGAAGCTCTTTTTTCTTGGTGTGTGTGTGTGTGTGTGTGTGTGTCTGTGTGTATGTGTGTCTCAAGTAGGGTTGGCTGGAGTTAAACTCCCTAAGCATTCAAGGATGACCTTGAACTTCTGTTTCTCCTATCTACACCTCTAGAGTTCTGGGACTATGGATGTACCCCAATTTACCCAGTTTCTATAGTGCTGGGCATTGAACCCAGGTCTTCCTCCATGCTACACAAGCCCTCTACCAACTAAGCTGCACCTCCTTTCCACAAGGAATATTTTTGAAAGCAAATGAGTTTAAAAGTCTGAACCTGCAGTCTTCATCTTGATTGTCCTCACTTTTTCTCATTGCCTGGGATAGATGAGGCTGGATGCTGTTCTTCCTAAAATCTCACTTGCTAAGTTATTTGACCTATAGTTCAAACAGGGAAGAAAGCCATAGTGTTGCCGCTCCAAGATAAACCCGAGGTTCAGTCAACTGCAAGCTAATATAGTAACAGAATATTGTTATTTTTTCTTACTTCCATCATCAGGTATTCATTAAATAAAAGACATGGGGCAGGTGGGAAGCTGAAGCCAGGTTCCAAGGAGGCTGCAGAGGACAGGGCACATCGCACCCAGCAATTAGAATTAAGTTTACTTGGGAGAGAAAAGTGGGAGGCAGCCTGAGGCTCATCACCAACTATATGGAAACCTGAGGGCACATGAGCTCTTAGACCTAGAGACGTCCAGTGTAGCAATGGGTTCATGGGCAGGGGAAATGGTGTGCTAGCCCAGGTTCATCTTGTGTAAACATTTTTCTGATTAAAAAAAAAAGTAATAAATTTTTGGCTTACATTTTCATGGAATGGCCTTTTAAAAATCCTCTTACACCAGAGGTTCAAATACCAAATGCCTGGAAAGGCCAAGTGAGTTAAGAATAATGAATAGGAGACTGGTCTTTGGCAACAGGGTCCTGGTGCTGCATAGGCATGGGGATTGCTGCTACCATTTTCAACTTTATTTTTCTTTTTCTTTCTTCTTCCTCTTCCTCTTCCTCCTCCTCCTCTTCCTCCTCCTCCTCTTCCTCTTCTTCTTCTTCTTCTTCTTCTTCTTCTTCTTCTTCTTCTTCTTCTTCTTCTTCTTCTTGGTTTTTTGATATAGGGTTTCTCTGTATAACAGTCCTGGCTGTCCTGGAACTCATATGCTTTGTAGACCAGTTTGGCCTTGAAATCACTGAGATCCACTGCCTCTGCGGGAATTAAAGGCATGCACCACAAGTGCCTGGTCCACTTTCAACTTTCTTTTTTTTTTTTAAAGATTTATTTATTTATTATATACACAGTGTTCGGCCTTCATGTATGCTTGCAGGCCAGGAGAGGGCACCAGATCTCCTTATAGATGGTTGTGAGCCACCATGAGGTTGCTGGGAATTGAACTCAGGACCTCTGGAAGAACAGTCAGTGCTTTTAACCTCTGAGCCATCTCTCCAGCCCCACTTTCAACTTTCTATACATTTATGTATCCAAATTTTTATGGGATAATTTTAAAATATTGATATCTAATTGAACATTTTGTTAAATAAACTAGCAAAAAGTTATGTGTGGTCATTCTTTTTTTTTGTGTGTGTGTGTGGTCATTCTTCAATACCCCACTTAACTTTCTAGTCTAGCAGAGTACTGGACAATTTTTTTACAGCTTACTGAAAAGATTATTAGAAACATCAACAAAATCACACTGGGTAAGACAGTTTATAACTCGATCCTATTATCATTAACACCATCAATTTTCCTTCACCTAGCTATTCTGTGTCTGCCTTTCCCTACATTGCCTTTGTTTTGTCCTGCAGTAATGAGAAAAGGAGGACAGCATACAATGACCTGTTGTTCAAGGAATTGGTCCAGCATTGCTGGATACAGACTGGTTGGCAATTCTGCTATCCCACATAATTCAATCTGTTGAAGTAATTGGATCTTTGCTTGGCAGTAGGATGAATATAAACACTTTCAAAATATATTATTTAATTTTGTTTTAAATATCCTTATATATATAAGGCTAGGAGAAAGTGGCTTGAAAATATGAAAGCCACCTTGCTCCAGTCTAAATAACTCTTGCTAACTGAAAGCCTTAAAAATAAAATAGAGTAGACATTATCCAAGTATATTGGTATGTATAATCAAAATAGTCTTTATTTTTAAATTATTGTTTCTTTCATCCACTGTAAAGATTCTCATGCACTTACAGGAGTTTTGGCTAAGGCTTTGTTTAGCCTTATTCAATCTCTGTGCTAAACAAAGCAAACAGACCTGAGCAAAATGAGCACCAGGATGGGTGCTCGAACTAAGCATAACCACCAGATAAAAAGCATGGCATCCTTGGGATTGACGTGGCAAAATCCTGCTCTCACAGAGAGCCAAGAAACAAGATTTATCTCGTCTTTCTCCCATGAGGTTGGTGTGACCCTGCCAAATGGCTGTCCCACAAGTTTTCTGCACTTGGGCCAGTGGGAGTGGGAGGACTGAGGGTTTTCATAGAAAATACTTGGACTCTCCACAGCTCCTGCACTCTTTTAAGAAAGCAAAAATTTCACAAGAATCTCATCACTGTTGCTTCAGTGCTGGCCAGAACTTCTTCAGCAGCAGCTTTCTAACACCCGATTCTCATCTAGTGCTTCTGAAAGGACTTCATCTCATGAGCTGTGGTAGCGGCTTCCATGGCAGGCAACTCAACAAGGTTCAGATTAAACATGGGAAACATATCTTTGAGGTAGCATTCTGAATGCATGGAGCAGCAAGAGTAAAAAGAGTCATGTGCTTCCTGTAATATTTTACTGTATGTCATAAGGAACCTAGCAGGAAAAGGAGGCTTGCAGGGGAAGGAGAATAGAAGTAAACGCACAGGGAAAAGAACAGTTAAGAAAAAAGAGAAGCTGGTCGCCAACTTGGTATTTTTAGCTGAGGACACTAAAGAAACAACACCACCCAAAGCAAACACAGCCAGGAGCCTCTGGATAGATAGCTAAAACAACTCCCTTTATATTCTAGAAATTCCCCCTGCGTGCGTGCACACACACAAAGACACAGACACACACAATCATCAGGCGCAAGAGTATACCCCCCCAACACACCTTGTGTTTAGTGGTGAGGTGTGGGTAGATGCCAACATTCACATTGCAAATGAGGCTTCAAACAAACTGGAGATATTGAAAGGGTAGAAGGGATGGCTTCTGTTATTGATAATGTGGACCCCAGCTAGAAAGAAGGAAAGCAATTTGCTCTTGTTGTTAATTATGTCCCTTTAGCTTCTGCCTCACAGCCTTGTGAGGACAAACCCTCATTAAGGAGGAATGGAAGAAATGAGGAAGTCCGAGTTGCAAGCTCCTGGAAAGAGAGGGCAGCAGAAGATTGCTTATCTGTTTTCAAAATTCCCGGTAGAATTACCCTCAAGAAAGTTTCATAATCTCTATCTGGTAAATGAGTAATTATCATCTGTGAGATTAGATTTCTCAAAAATGCTAGTTTAGCCCAGGCTTCAAGCACACCTATTTTTTTTTCTTTTTTCTTTCGGCCTTTTCTGACCTCTTCCATCATTTCACCCCAAGGCCATTCCTAAAGTTCCATTGCTCCCTCCTCATCCACACAGACCCCCTTGACAGTCACCTCTGCCTGGGGGTGGCATATGACAGTGAGGAAACGAGGTGGGGGGGTGAAGCGTGCCTTTTGTCATACTTCCCAAACGTCACCGTCCTGTGTTTTCCACCCTTTCATTTATATCTCAAGACGATATATGAAGATGTTCTGAAAAGCTGGGGTCTTACAGAATATTTTTTCCTTTACAAACAGAATAGTTGGTTGGAATTTGTTTCCCTAGATAAATGTCTCTACCCAAAGCCCTGAAATTTCTGAAGGAGACAGTGTGTTATATGTTTCTGAAATCTGAAAGTGTGTAAAATTATAGCTGGTGCTTAATAAATTTGTGCTGAATAAGAGAATAGTCTTTAGAAAATCTAATATTCTATTAGATAATCATTCAACAAGGTTGGAGATCAGAAACTGGGAAGGAATTGTGAAACCAGCCGGAAGGAGTCTAGGCAGGCAAAGTGCAAACTATCCAAAGTTAAACTTACTGCCAGGGGACGGAGGCAAAGGCTACTGTGTCACTGAGGCAATGAGGTCACACAGACCACTGTGCTAAAAGTCACATTTGAAAACATTCTGTGTAAAACTGTAGTTTTTAGCAGGATAGTTACAGACTTGCTTTTTGAAGGGGGTGGGAAATCCCAGGGATGTTCTTCATCCTTACCTGAGAAAAACAGACATTTATGTTGAGTAGGAAGGTTTACATCTCAGGCAAACTTACATCCCAGGTAAAGAAACTTCATCAAGATGAAGCCTTTGAATGGGGACCTTCCAGGTGCAGAAGAGGCCTTTCAAGGAGGTTTCTGTTCAGATTCAGAACAATAGGCATCTATCCAGCATACTTACAAATTCCATCCATTCCACAGGGCTGAACTGAAAGAAAGGAGTCTCATAGAAAGCCACCCCCTCTCTGTAGAGGTTACAGAATGTTCAAGAACACCCCACAGAGAAGAAGAATCACACAGCTGGATTGTAGTCCAACCCTCAGTTCTCATATCCTGAGAGAGGCACACAGTAGGTTCACAGCACACATTAAATACAGCAAAAGGATGGGGCTTGTGCCTTGAAGCTTCAGATACTTGCTAAATACATTTAAAGAGACACTGTGTCAGTAATCGATCTCTGCTTCTGCAAAATGCTTTGTCGAACTTCTCGAATGTAAGGGGCCTGTGATTCCCTGAGACCCAGAGGCTGGGGCAGTTCTTGAGGAGAAGTTGTCCTTCCTTTGATTTAATTAATGTCTGTGACTGTGTTTGTGTGTGTGTGTGTGTGTGTGTGTTTGTGAATGTGATTGTGTGTGTGTGTGAGTGTGTGTGTGTGTGTGTACACATCTGTGCGCAGTGCATGGGTGCACATTCAGGTCAAGGGAGACATCAGAGGTCCTGCTCTATCCTTTGGACACAGGCTCTCTCACCCTGAGCCCAAGGCTCTGTTTCAGATAGCCTGGCAGTCAGCAAGCCCCAGCAACTCTCCGGTCTGTGCCTCCCTCCCACCTCCTTTGCTCCCCTCCCGTAAGCATGTGTGCTGGATCACAGGCACACAGTCTCACCTTTGTGTGGGTGCTAGGTGTCTGAACTCAGCTCTGAGTCTGTGCCTGACCTTTATTTACATACATTTATTTATTTATTTATTTATTTATTTATTTATTTATTTATTTATTTATTTATTTATTTGAGAGGTGGTCTCTCTGTGTAGCTCTGGCTGACCTGGAACTCACTTTGTAGATCTGGCTGGCCTTGAACTCCGAGGTTCACCTGTCTGTGTCTCCCAAGTGCTGGATTAAAGATTTGCACCACCACCCTTGGCTCATGCTTGGCTTTTTATGTGGGTGCTGGAGTCCCCAACTTGGCTGTTTAAACTAGTCCAGTAAGACCTCTTCTTCATGAGCCCATCTTCTTTCTGCTCCTTCATCTCTCTTCCCCTGGCAACAGCTTTCTTTCTCTAATAGTTTCCTTATTGCAATGGCAGAAAGAAATGTGTATATGTACATATATATATATATATATATATATATATATATATATATATATATATATATATATATGCGCCAACTAGGATCTGGACTGTTGCTTTTCAAAATGCTTTTGTAGCCAAACAGATGTATTTCTAAATTTTACTTGTGTTCATTCGCTGGCTTCTACACTATATTTAGGATCCATTGCTCATTTTCTTATCGTTTTCGATTTCATTGCTTTTGTTTTACATGGGAGGAACCGGAGGTCAAATGTAATCCCGACTGTTCTGTTAAAGACACGTGAAAATCAGAGAGAAACTGTATGGTTAACAGCATGAATCATCTGCTTTTTTAAAAACAGGAATGTAAACAAGTGTTCCATGGAGCCCCACCTGCCTGACTGCTGTTGCGGGTCTGTGTGTATCTGGAGGGAAACAATTCCTCCTTCTCAAGGCTGAACTAAAATTAGGCTCCACCTGCAAGATGTTAATGAAACATACACAGCTGCATTCTGGAAACAAGTTACTCAGATTGCTTTTGGAACGCTCTGTGTCAGTGCAAACTTGTTAGCTCTTTGCCTAATTCCCAAAATGTAGTATTAATTTTAATGGTAATTATTAGCACAATAACCAACTGATAAGTAATCTCAAAATAGATCCAATATTATCAGATTTGAAATATATTCTGTTTTTTTTTCTAAAGCCACACATCCTGCCTAGGTTAACCCCTTACTCACTGGTGCTTTTCTTCCTCTCTGCATTCACTTTCATTCAGGGACAGGGGACTGGGGGAAGCCACTGGAAATGGCCCAGACAATTCGGCCTTCCATGGGGCTCCTTGCAGGAGAGGAATGGGAACCGTATACTTTCCTTCCCTTGAATCTTTCTGTGGATTCTGGAGCTTTCTTCAGAACAGAAGATTCAAATAAAAACCAAATCCCATCAGGCTTGGGTCCAGCTTTTTCTCCAGATTTAAGATAGGGACTCAGCCTGTGAATTCTTGCCAGAGAAGGCAAGTCACTGCTCCTAAGGAGGACAAGCCTTCACAGCGCTACTCTGTAGGCCAAAGTGTCCATTTTTGACCCCATCAGTCTTCTAGATTACACTTCAGCACTTGTCCTCAGAGGGAACTGTTTATTAGAGTTTAATTATTTACTAAAATATATATGGCAAAAATCTCCAGCCGTTGATCTGTGGAGACAAGCGGTTAAGATGGGGCCCAGCACAATGAACCCACGTAAGAACGCTGCCAGGAGTGGGTTTGGGGGTGCACAATCCCAGGTTGAGGGAGGTGGAGACAAGGGGATCCCTGGCCAGCTAGCCTGACTTACTTGGCAAATTTCAGGCTAGACTATGGATTGATAAATGAAGTAGAAGAGGAAGGGTACACAAGTCATCCTCTGGTTTCTAAATGCATTTAACCCCATCACCACTACCAGGACCACCCACATACACACAAACTAAATACTTTAAATTTCAAAGACGCTGTAATTGGGGGAAGGGTAACCTCCACTTCATATAAATTCAGCCTCGGAAAACCATCTGCAAAACCGTTTTTATCATTTCTTTTGTTGCATTGGTTTTAGTCTTGAAGAGAGCAGGACAAGTAGGTGCTTCCTATTTGATGTGTTCCCAGTGTCACAGGTGTCACTGTAAAGATTCTTAGTCGTCTTTATACCTCTTTCTAAAAGCTCTCTGAGACTCTTCTTAAAAATCAGCTAGAAGTCAAATAGGCTCAATTAGGTCCCGAGTGGCAAATTCAGTCTCTGTTAGAGATTAAACAATGGAGAAAATAGCGAGGCTAACGAGAAGGCTGCTTTTCATTACTCTATCTGATTTCATTAGCCTAATTCACGCTTATTAATTATTGGTTTGATGAAATCATCAATGCGGGCATGCCAGGCTCGTGACGGCTACGTATGGGGAATATTCTGTCTTTCTCAGGCCCTTCCTATAGTGCTGAGATAATATCCCATTTTACTCCCTTTCAGTGAGCTGTCCGACTCCGTAACTGTACCGCCTATGAAGCCGGCGTCCCGGGAATAAACACGGGGTTTACCCGCAGCTCTCCTTTGCATTGTCAACAGAGAAAGGAAAAAAGAACCGTGAATTTTTATTCCTAGAGAGTGAACTCCTGCATGCTTGGACAATGCGTGTCATTACAGACCGGCTGCCCCCTGAGATTGGGCAATTCTCACTCCTGTTCTAACAAAGGGCTACTGATCTGGTAGGGGTGGGAGTGAACTGGGCCACTCAGATAAGTTTCATTCACTGTCGGAGCCCAAGGGAACAGCACATGGAGGCAGCGCTGTGGCAGCTCCTGGTGTAACTTTACACTATTTTTTTCCCCTTAAAGTCGTTACTGATCCCTTGGGTTTACATGTTTGGGGGAGGGGTAGCATTAGAGAAAGGCCGTGTGAAATTGACTGACAACCTCCTTATAAATAAGATCGTATAGACGACCTCCGAGGACGAAAAGACAGTTATGCCCTCGATGGTTCCCAGGAATCATATAACAGGCTCCCACTGCGATGTTCATTTTTAATGTTATTGTTTTGTCCGTGTCTAATGACAGCAAACAAATTATCATCTAGGTTAAAATTCAGTTGTTATCATGATGTTTCTTCTTGTCTACTTGCTTGCTAGGGAATGTTTGTTTAGACTTGGTCTTGTCATTCTGAAATGACGTTCCTTCAAGAGCACTAAGAAAACCAGGAAAAGCAAGAAACCTTAGGTATCAGAGTTTGTCTAAGATTGTAGAATGTCTTGAGTGAGTCTCTCAAACAATGTGCAAGCCACTGATGGGGCTTTCTACTTTTCAATTCTCAGGGCAACTCTTTGAAATCTTATTTTTGTCGTTGTTTTAGCTTTTTTCTTTGTTTGTTGTTTTGGTTCAGATCCTGGGGGCCAGAAATGAGGGTCATGAACATTCTACAAAAATGCTCTACCATTGAGTTACATTCTCACCCCCTTTAATACTTACTAAAAAAAAAAGAAAGAAAAAAAATGGGCTTATTTAGTACACTACAAAGACAGTAGCTGGTACTGCAGCCACAGAGGGCTGCCAGTCTTTGTTATAATTTTGAGACATGGCTTCCCTAAGTATCCAGGCTGAACTTGGGTCTGTACCTAGGCAAGTTTTGAGCATGGGATCCTCAGAATCCAGGTTTCCAAATAACTAGAACTGTAATCCTGTACCACCATAGCCGGCTCTGTTGCTTACTATCGAAACTGAGAGCGCTAGGGCTAGGGAATAGCCAAGCTCTTCTTGGAGCTTCCATTTTAAAAGATCTATGATACTTTTTTATCTTCCTCCCGGCCCGGAGAGGTGGTGGAGTTAGGCATTCTCATCAGCAAGGACAACAAAGACACGTGACAGCCACTCCACCCTCCTCATCCCTTTGGGTTCTTCATTATCGCCAGTCCATCTTTCATCTCAATCCTTACGACTCTGGAAATTGGCCTGACCTCTTACCCTCTCCCTTTTATGAAAACACTAACTCTTCTCACGCCTCCATCTGCCTTACACGCCATCCTGTCCACCCACTGGCTGGCCCCTCCTTGAGTTTGCCTCCTTTCTAATTCCTCCTACAAACAGCCATTTGGAAGCAATTTCCAGGTCTACCTCCTTCCTTGTGCATCTGTCTTTGGTAATTTAGAGGTTAGGGACTGTGTGTTTTCTACTTGTCATGTTTATGCCTCACACTCTGTGGGTACCTAATAAACGCTGAATAATAGCAGCTTTATGACAGCACAGAACCAGAAACACAGGTTCTCATATTTAGTATTTCATCACCAGTGAGGTGCATTTATTCACTGTCAGCCCGAGGCTAGGCACTCACTGGAGTTCCTTACTACAGTCCGGAACCTATCTTTGCATATCAGCTTTTCTCTCTTATTTTCTTGACAAAAGCAAAAGACCAAGACAATTCCCAGTATCCTAGAGATAGAGGAAAACTAAAATACAGAGTCTCTGAATGAGAAGTCAGAGTTGGTGACAAAACTATACAGACTCTGTTTGCTCCTGTGTTCTCATGTCCCCAGCTTTCCTTCTTGATCGTCTGCAAAGAGAGAATTGGGCTACCTAAGATTTTTATTTTCTATAAATAACAAAATACCTCTGTGTTTATGCTGTGTCTCAACTAGCAGAGGAAATATATTGTCAAGCCTGAAAATTTAAGTAAAAAAGAAATGCACTTGCTTGTAAAAATCAATATAATTGATTCAAGGGGGCTTTGGAGATGGCTCAGTGGGTACTGTTCTTGTGGACAACCTGAGTTTGATTCCCACAGCACAACATCCTGTAACTTCAGCTCCAGAAGCACCCAACCTAGACGCCTCTAGCCTCTGTGGGCACCTGTGCTCACGTTTGAGCGCTCCTTCCTCCACATGCACATAATTAAAAATAAAAATCAACCTTCGATGAATCCATGTAAACTAGCACTGGTTGTCCCTGTTTTTCAGACTTCCCTCAATAGGTGTTTCAGTCTGTTTCCTTCACCCACCTGTGTAGGAAGAATATACATACATGTATGTATATTAATATATATTGAAAATAAAAATCTGCTTGCAAATTGGTACATATTAATTCAGGAACTGATCCATTGCAGCATTTAGAGATTTTTTTTGGCTGTTGTTTGTAATTGTTAATTCAGTAAATACTCTTCAAATGCTATACCATTCTTGGCCTTATGCTAAACATTGGCGGTGCTGTTCAGTGTGGAGGCAGAGATATAAACAAGTTATTGAAGAAAAATGGTATAACATAATGGATATAATTGCAAATCCTACAGGAAGACAAATTCCTCTACATGCCTGAGAGACTACGTATGGGAGGTGACATTTCAGCTGTGTCTTGAAGATAAATGGTTGTTCTCTGTCAGAAGGTGGGAAATATGTCATCGAGGGATGAGGAAAGCAAGCCCCAAGACAGAACTTCAGTTAAAAGGTGGGGGACAGAGTTAGTCACATGGAGGGTATGATAAGGAGTGGAAGAAGTTAACTTTGCATACTCTGATGACCAAATCCCTTGTATATTCCTTTAGGGAGGTTAAATTATGTTTTGTGGACATCAGGGAAAATCTTAAGCAGCAGGACAATATGACTATTTTTATTTCCAAGAAAGAGTTCAGCATAAAGAACGGCATAGGAATGTTCTAGTCTGTGGGTAAGAGAGAATTAAGTGACCATCATTCTAGTCAAGAGCTGAGGTAGTGTGAGGCTTGATTTAGGTGACTCAGAGGAAGACTGACAGAAGAGGGTGTGATTGAGAAACATGGAGGACTGAGAAGGTCTGATGGCTGGGCTTTTGGGAGTGGGAGAGACCAACACTGCTGTTTCACCCAGGCGTTGTACTGAGAAAAATTTTCACATTAATTTACTTAGATCTCACTATAATGTTGGGACACAAGCCATAAGTAGTTTCATTGGTATTGTATTGTGAGGTTCAGAAAACTGTGTCATAAGAATATGGAGCATGTTTGAACACAGGTATTCTCCTGGGAAGAGTTGTGGTCAACACACATTCTCAGAGTCTCAAGGTGGGAGTCAAGAAGTCTCACACTTAAACTCCTGTTGATGGTTTAAGATCAAAGTAAATCCTAAATATGATTGTTATAACTAAATATCTTCATTCTGTATGAAATCACTTCCCTGTCTAAAACTCTATTAGTGCTTGTGAAATTACTGGACAAAAAAAAAAAAATCAAGAACAAAGCAAAAGAAAAAAAAAACCACATAAGCAGAAACTTCTGTTTCTTTTTCAAGGAGTAAAATCTCTTTGTTAAGAGTGTGACAGAGTACTGGAGACGAAGCCTAATATGTGTGCAGAATGACGTGAGTTTTCAAATAGCTAATCATCTTTGTTCCAGCTCATTGGCAATTTGACTTTCAGTTTTTCGATATGACTGATTGATAATAATTAGGAAGCCTTATTATCAAATAGTAATAGTTCTAAGATTAGCCGAGCAAAAGTTTTCCCTTGACTGGTGCAGAAGGCTCTTATTACACGAGCAGCCATTAAGTAGGGGGGTGGGGCGTTTTATTTGTGTGTCATAGGCCAGTTGAGTTCTCCTTCTCTTTCTGTCCATCAGCCTCAGTGTCCCTTGCCTTTGTGGAGCTCTGGGAAGGTATTGGTTTGCATGAGCTTATGGCACCGGCCTGAGATTCATGAAAGAATATAGGATGAGAACAAGAAGAGGAAGAAGAAAAGAAAGGACATAGCCTCAAGCACATTCCCTTTATTCCCTTTTCATTTTACTTTTCCCTATGAAACATCTTCCTGCGAGGATCTTCTCTAGATGGTGGAGGATGCTTTTGATATGTAGATCAAGCAAAATGGTAAATACATGGCCCTGTCTTTCAAGGACTCCTTATTCTACGATATGCCTGTGGTTGTAGTGTCTTTGATTTTTTACGAGGGTTTGCACTGTTAACTTAGTATCTTCCATTGCCCCTCACCACAAAAATTCCTTCCCAAAACCTAGGCTCAGTCAGCATTTAATCCATCAAGCTGCAGCTCACTTTTCTCCTCCTTCCTGCTGGACGATTGAGTGACTATGTCTTTGCTTTGATTTTCTCCCTGACTTTGAGGCGTCTCACTTTCCTAATTGCTACAGTCTGCTCTCTCCCTCTCTCTCTCTCTCTCTCTCTCTCTCTCTCTTTGTCTAAGAATAAATAAAAACAGAAACAACTGAAGACACACAGGACTTTCTCATTCTGGTGTAGCTGGTGCATTTTAAGTCTGGCCCTCTGGATCGTGGTCTTTCTCCATGCGATCTCAGTTTCAAGGTGGGCTTTATTGTGAGTGCACAAGCCCTCAGAGTCTGCAGGTCTCACCACGACTTCCACGGCTCTAGATTAGAGAGCAGGGTCTCTCTTGGTCATTCTCAAGGTCATTTGACCCCTGAGTTTTAGTACTGCTTTTGGGACCTACATTTTTCAGTGCCTGGGTTTAAGTGAGCAATAGTTGTGTACCTGTGTGCAACCTAGTTAGGACCGGATGACCATCATATCATTCATTTTTCTTGTTTAATACTTCAAGGAATCTCTTTCCTCTGGTGCTTTTGGGCTTGTTAATGATATTCTAAAAATAGGGAATAGGGAAAAATTTCCAAAGTTGCTCACTAAAGATAAAGAAAGGCAGAATAGAAAACATAGACACACAGAAGTGGTGCAGGAGAATTGTCTGTATTCTTCAATCATGTTTTAAATAAATGCTGATTAGCCAGGCAGGAAGTATAGGTGGGACAACCAGACAGGAAGTAAAGGTGGAGCAATGAGAACAGGAGAATGCTGGGAAGGAGGAAGCCCATTCCTCCCCCAGTCCTGCCCAGACCACGGAAGAAACAGGATGTAACCTGCCCCGCTGAAAAAGGTACTGAGCCATGTGGCTAACATAGATAAGAATAATGGGTTAATATAAGTTATAAGAGCTAATATGAAGCCTGAGCTAATGGGCCAATCAGTTTATCATTAATATAGCCTTCTCTGTGTGATTTCTTTGGGGCTTAACGGCTGTGGGAACTGGGCAGGACAAAAATCCCAACGAGCAGGCCCTCATGTTACACAGAAGCATTGTCATTTTATCATAGATGCTAAAACTTGAAAAACAAAATGAAATTGTTTAATGTTGGCTCTCGTTATCTCTTGGTCTTCCTTAGTTTCCCATAATTGAGAGAACGATATTGAAATAATCATTAATTGATGTTTTTGTTTTGTTTTGAAATGGGATTTCTCTGTGTAACAGCCCTGGCTGTCCTGGAACTCACTTTGTAGACCAGGCTGGCCTCAAACTCATAGAGATACCCTTGCCTTTGTCTCCTCAGTGCTGGGATAAAAGGAGTGCACCACCCATCACCAGCCATTAATTGTATTTTTTGTTATACATTACTCTGGGTAGTATCACATTTAAAGAAATAAGAATATAACTTTATATAAAACAGAAATGTATTTACATGCTAACAAAGTGAATCCCATGGACTAGAATTTAATATACAATTTTATTTTGTTTTACAATACAAGGAAGCTAAGTCCTACATATAATTTTGCAAACAAAAAAATGAAAAAAGTTTCTGTATGGAAGAGAGATTCTTATGCAAATATATTAGGTGAATTTACTTTGTTAAGACTGTGCATGCACATTAAAATCTGAAATACGTTATAAGTTTAACTCTGTTCAACTATACAACTTATAAAACTGCTCAACTCACTAAAAGAAATACAGTGGGCCATCACACAGGCATTCTGCTCTAGTCTTTGATACCAGAAAAGATCACATGCAGAGCATCATAATTCTTTAATCCCAGCGCTCAAGAAGCAGAGGCAGGTGAGTCTGGTCTACAAAGACAGCCTGTGCTACACTGTTAGACACACTTGACTCTTCAGAGAAAATAATCGGGATTTCTTGATTAGATTGCTTTAATTTTTAATCGAGAGGTGTGTAGGTGTATCTCTCTGTGCTCTCTCTCTCTCTCTCTCTCTCTCTCTCTCTCTCTCTCTGTATACACACACGCACACACACACACTGTATATTATGTGTGTGTGCATGTGTGTCTAGGTTAGAGGACAGATAACCTTTGCAGGTTTGCAGGGCTCAGCCCTTACTCATTGAGCCATCTTGCTGAGTATGTGATTTTTATTCGTTGTTGATTATTTCACAAAGATCACATATTGAACATTTTATTACATACACATGAACTCTACTGCTAGACTAGAAGAGTAAGAGAGCAATATAATCGTGCTGGAAGAGAAGGAATTTCACTGGGCCTTGAAATATGAATATGATTTTGAAATGTAGATGAACCTGAAGATAAATACTAGTCATTGTAAGATCACATGGGAAGCTGTGGGCCGTTGTGCCTGTCTGCTCACAACACACCTGTGGAGGCTGGGGTGGCAGGGGTTGTTAGTTCAAGGACAACTGGGGTTGCATAGCAAGTTGGAGCCAGCTTGGATGACAGAGGGAGAGTCTGTCTGAAAATAGCAGAATAAAAGAAGGGCATGTCGCAGCAATATGAATTTCCCCTGGTTAAGAATGCCTTCACTCTAGCCGGGCATGGAGGTGCAGGCCTCTAATCTCAGCACGCAGGAAACAGAGGCAGGCAGATCTCTGTGAGTTCAAGGTCAGCCTGGTCTACAGAGAGAATTCCAGGACAGCCAGGGCTACACAGTGAAACTCTATGTCAAACAACAAACAACAACAAAATGCCTTTGCTTTCATCGACATATAAAATGTACAGATTCCATTAAAAACTAGGTATATGCAGCCAAAAAGGAAATTCTAAATGATGATTCTCCTTTGTTTCAATGCCAGAAACAAAATATTTTCCTCTTCATTATGTGAAATAAATGAGGTCGAAAGCTGGAAAATTACAAAAGCCACTTTATTCAGTAAAGCACATAAATATATTCTAAGGGTTTAGGCCCTGTGTGCTCTCTCCCCCTGAAGTTAGATGGGGCCATTTCAGTCTCTCCACTGCTGCATCCTATGGGTGGCCCAGGAGTGCGATGCCAACAATAAAACACCCAATCAGCCCTCACATGTTTTTAGACATTCCCAATCCACTTTGATCACGACTAACGAGTAACCGGCCATTTCACTCACAATCTGTAAATCCTTCAGGGGAAACTTCTTACAATGCTCAGCCCAGCATTTCGTATTTTATTTTTAAAATATAGAATGATACTATCGGCAATATATTTATCCTTAAAACATTAGTCAGTTTTCCATGATGTAATCTTGGTTCAATGTCTGCTGGATTTTAATTGCCGTTTCCCACAAGTCTGAGCTGCTTTTAAAAAATGCATATATTTTAGATTGCATCTCATCTAGGTTCATTGAAAAATGGTAACTTTTGCCCCAAAGTTTTCAAAACCACTTGGAGCTGTGTCGCCCGAGGCATCACGGTCCTTTGTGCGGCTGAATTTTGCTGGGCATACTCATTATGGCAAAGGAGATACTGAGTAAAATTTCTCGATGCCAAGTGTTTTTGAGCTAGTAAAGATGTCCTTAAATATGCATCAGTGCCTATCAGAGGACGCAGTGAGCCCGAGTGGGAAGGATCCAGGCTGCAGCCGCCATCCTGCGAGAGCATCCTGCGAGAGCTGGCCGAACGCAGAGGGTGACTTCAGAGATGACAGCTCTTTAAATCCAATCACAAACCCTTTTCTACTCCAGGAGACAGCTAGTCTTCCATTTGCTTTAATATGCATCTTAGAAATCTGTAGGGTTTTAGAAGGCTGCAGGAGGCTTCGAAAGCCACACTTGAGAGCCCAGTTTAAAGATAAGACCCGATGCCGCCACTGCCAGCAGATTAAAATGGAGGCAGAGTGGGCACAAAAGACTGGGGGGTATTCTGACAGAAGATTCTAAATAACATGTCCAAACCCATAATCTTTTTAAACTCAGGTTGCCTTGAAATTTATTTATTTTTTTGTTGTTTTGTTTTCTTTTTTTGAGACAGGGTCTTAATGATGTAGCCCTACCTGGCCTAGAGCTGGCTATGTATATTAGGGTGACATCAAATTCACAGAGATTTGCTTGCTTCTGCCTCTTAAGTGCTTAAGTTAAAGCAGCATATCACCAAACCTGGCTTGTGGTTTTTTTAAACATGTATTATTTAAATCCCCAAGTATATGCCACACACGAACACAATGGTAGCTATTAGTATACTTATGGGTCTTGCCACTCAAAGTGTGGTCTACAGACTCTTATCACCTAAGAGATAGATAAACTTCAGCTCACAGGGTGTAATGGTGCATACTTTTAATCCTAGCACTTGGCAGGCAGAGGCATGGTGTGGGAAGTCCTTCTGTATATGTGTTGCTTTTATTGGTTAATGAATAAAGAAACTGCTTGGCCTGTGATAGGGTAGAATAGAGCTAGGTGGAGAAAACTAAACTGAATACTGGAAGAAAGAAGACAGAGTCAGGAGAAGCCATGTAGCCCCAGCGGAGACAGAAGCAGGGATGGAACTTTACCCCGTAAGCCACAGCCATGTGGCGATACATGGATTAATTAATTAATTAGATTAATAGAGATGGATTAGTTTAGGATATAAGAGCAAGCTAGAAATATGCCTAAGCTATTGGCCAAACAGAATTGCAAATAATATGGTTTCTATGTGATTATTTTGGGGCCAAGCAGCCGGGAACAAACAAGTGGTCTCCCCTGCAACAGAGGCATGGGGAGCTCTGTGAGTTCGAGGCTAACCTGGTCTACATAATGGGTTCTGGGACACCCAGAACTACTTAGTAAGACTCTGTCTTTAAAAAGAAAAAAAAACTTTAAAAACATCATGCTTCAACCATCTGCACTACAGATCTGTATAGAAATTGGCACACAAAAAGTTTTAAGACACACAGATTTGAAAGGATACATAGCTCTCTCCTTATAAGTTATGCATCTTGAGCCAGGTGGTGGTGACGCACGCCTTTAATTCCAGCACTCGGGAGGCAGAGGCAGGTGGAGCTCTGTGAATTCGAGGTCAACCTGGTCTATAAGAGCTAGTTCCAGGACAAGCTCCAAAGCAACAGAGAAACCCTGTCTCGAAAAAACAAAATCAAACCAACAAAAAAGTTATGCATCTTTAGTTTAAAGCCATTCTGAATTATCCTCATATCTAAGACATTACTATTTACTATTTAAAGGTAGGAATTGCCAGAAAGTTCCTGTTGAAAAGTCCTGGAGGCCACTTTCCAGGCTATCTGTGGTTCCTTCCCAGGACTGATGCTGATGGTGTGGCTGTCTGGAAGAGAAAGATGACACACAGAAGGGAACCCAGGGCTGTAGGAGATAGGTGTTGGCCCTCATCTAGAAGCCTCTGTTGTGACTCTTGCCCAGACCTTGTAATGCTAGGAAGTGTGGCTTATTAAAACCAACCTGTAGCTATAATGATGATGTTTTCATAAACTCATTTTGTTACTTTGTATTTCTTCCATCTCTCTTCCTACTGGCCCTAGTTGGTAGGATAGAGATGCTGGCCCAGGTGCCCTGTCCTTCCTTGTCACCTATCTTCTCTGTCCCTATTCACACAACTGCTACCGTTGCACCAGGAGAGTTCTATTACGTCCAGACTGGCATCTACCCGTGCATTGGGGCTCTGTGCTGGAGTCGCACAGGGACACAGAGCACTACACTTCCCCAGATACACAGGAAGAGTTCCCACCACCACGGTGTGTGTTCTCCAATCAGACTGTTACCAGGGAACAGTCTAGAATTGGAACTTTTCATCAAGATAAGTCAGCCCCCAATGCCCTGGGCACAAAAGAGCACACTTCCAATTAAAGAGAAAACACACAGGGAATATAGAAAAGAGTTCCCCCATGCCCTGCAAAAGAGGAAGGTGAAAATGAGCTGAGAAACATTTGGAAATTCTTTAAAGGCAATGGTAGCCATCTGTCCACTTATTAAAAGGTCCTTTAAACCATCCACCTCACCTAGTCTGAAGACTCTAGAGATAAAGAAAATGTTTCTAAATGTCACACTTTCTTGCATGCTGTTTGCTACACCAAAGCTACTCTCCTCCTGTCTTTAGTGAGGCAGAGAGCCTTCCCAGTCCAACACAGGTGTCTGGGCTGTTGGAAACAATCCGAGCATCCTGCATGCCTTCTTTACAGCACCGAGTCAATCTAATTAAAGATTTGGGTAATCACATGTTTTGTGTTTATCTATCCTGCTATAAGCATCAAGAGAACAGGGCCACATCCCATTAGGAGGCAGATAGAGCAAGCATGTTTACTAGGCGAGTGTACATTTAATCACGTAAGTATACACTCCCCAGTCTATAAAAAGCATATCCACCCAAATGAGCAGCAATGAGCTCCTCACGCAGATCCGGTTTCTCTCTAGACACACTTCAGGTGGATATGTTTATCTGTTTTTCCAAATTCCAAAACAAAACAAAACAAAAACCCCTGTAGGTAATGAGAGGGAAGGTAGGGAGGATAGACAGTAAAGTAAGGGTGAGCAGCAATGGTTCGGATTGGCAGTTTCCATGGTGCAAGGAGGCAGAAAAACAGGGAGGAAATGAGTAAAATACCATAGCAAGGTGGAGCCCTTGCCAGAAACAGACATTGCAGAGAGCAACTTGATACCCTTATAATTAATGCCAATCATTATAAATCCCAACTAAGATGAATCTGTATGAGCTGCTTATGAGGACTATTAGGGAGAATTTACATTAGCAACAAGTTACCTAACACTGAGTCTGTGATCTGGTAGAAATAATGTTACCCGCCCTAATGTGCTTCATCAATTATGAAATGTCTTTTTATTTTGTTGCTTTTTGAGACAGGGTTTCTCTGTGTAGCCTTGACTGCCTTGGAATTCGCTTTGTAGACCAGGCCAACCTCAAACTCAGATCTACCTGCCTCTGTCTCCCAAGTGTTGGGATTAAAGGCGTGTGCCACCACCACCAAACATTTTGTTGCTGTTGTTGCTTGAAGCAGATTTTAATACTTTACCTGGCTTGATTTTTGAAACATACAAGAGGGAGACAGGCTATAAAAACCTGGAAAATTTGCCGAGGAAGAACATTTCATTCCATGGTGAAGCTGACAAATTGTTACTGAAGTGCTTTTTCACTGAATATTATCATAAATATAAGATTTGATTTTTAAAGATTATTTTTGGAGGAAGAACCATTTCATTAAAATTCACAAAACCTTTTTTTAAAAAATAATGATTTGTTGGAAATTGGACATTGTGTTTAAATCAGCTTGTCAAAATACAAAAATAGAGCTAGACAGTCGCTTCAGAGGCGAGGGCCTGAGTTCAATCCCCAGATCTCATGGGATGAAAGGAAAGGCAGACTCTGGAAAGTTGTCCTTTGACCTCCACATGGGTGCCACAGCCACCTCCACATGCACGATAAATGACCAAATCTAAGAAAAATTATATTCTACAGTAGAGCTTCATAAATAATATATAACAGACCTTATAAATATGCAGTAGATGCAAATTTTATTATTCATCATATTTTAAAAGGAGATATGTCCTGGACACTAACTTATAATTTTACATTTCTTATTCTTTTGTATTTCTACAGTGTTCTTTCCTTAATGCTGAATTTTACTAAAAGCAAAAAACAAACAAACAAATCCCCAAAAACTAAAAAAGAAAGAAAAGAAAACCACACTTGCTTTAAAGGATAGTAGGAATGTAGATTTTACAACAAATTTTCAAGTATGTTGGTATCTAGAAGCGCATTTGCTTTTTATTGAAATAAAGAATATTGGCAACTAATTGAAAAGAGTAAAGTATGTCAGAGGTGGCAAGAACTTGTGGACAGACAAAAGACAGTTGCAAGGAAGCTGTTCACTCAATAGCCACTGTGGCGCAGCTGTGTAAAACTGTCTGTACATGAAATATTTTTTATGGCTTCTTCTACAAGAGACCAAAATTAAATATACACAGGAACATAATTAGAGGATTAGTGGCCAAAGCCCATGCACAAAGGGAGAGATTTCCAGAAAAAGTGCGTTGAGCAGGGTTTTTTTTTTATGATTGTACTTTAAAAACAAACCCAAATTATAGCATCAATTGTTCTCTTGTTGTAGAGCAAGGTCATACTACATAACTCCTCTCTGATTTTATCTACTTCACAGCCTCCACCCAGCCAGGGACAGGTTTTGCCTCTGTGATTTCCAGTCTGGTGATTACAGCAAAACCTACTCCTTGTTACTCTTACAATGTCTCTCAGTCTCGTCAGGGCACCCAGGGATGAACCAGCCAATCACTTCCTGACCATATCATAAAGAAGCAAACAGGAACCTGTGCATTTCGGCACCACTGAGGAGTGGTAGCTTCTCCTCTTTCATTTCTGCTACCACACATCCTGCTCGGATCCCCTCTTCTGAGGATTTATTTTGTCTACAAGGCCACACTATACTAGATATCTTCTAAAAAATGCAAATGTGCTTTCTGTTGTAATTACAGGTGAGGTGTTTGCTCCTGTTTATGGAGTTAGTATAGAAAGCTGACCCTCAAGCTCCCGTGGGTTAGCTGAGTTGAGAATGATGCTCTAGGCCTCTGGGATGATCCTAGGGAAGCTGACTCTCAAGCTCACGTGGGTAGCTGAGCTGAGAAGGATGCTCTAGACCTCTGGGATGAATCAAGGAGAAAGGAGTTTCTAAACACTCAGTTTGGAAACTGATGCTGAGTGCTGTCAACTTGAAGCCGGTGTCAGAAGGTCTGTGGTTTTAGTGACACTCCTCCTTTTAGTTGTTATTTATTTATTTATTTATTGGAGTGAAGGGTTGTCAAGGGGTGCCTAGCACACAGGCCACAGAAACTACTTCCTCAGAGCTAACAGACCTTCACAAACACCTGTTTCGCTATCACAACCTTTTAGCGTCTGGCCTCCTCCTGCCATCTGAGTACCACACCGACATGTCCTATTGTTTCTGAGGAATGAAGTGCACTTTTGTGGACATCGTACCTTGCCTTGAGAGTCTGTTTCAAAATGGATTTAAAAGGATGCATTACATTGTGGCTGGGCATGCATGTCGCTAGGCCCTAGTGCTTGTTTAAAGGTTTTTCGACAGCTTTGTTTAGTGCAGCCATCCAGCTTTAGTGGGGAGACATTATTTTTCATTAGCAAGGAAAGACATGACCAAACCTGTATGGCTATCCATAGGAGAACTTCTCTTTCAGTGCTGCTGACTTAGCTTTTAAGGGGCAGAAGGACAGTTACCTGGAACCACCTACAGTATCCTGATGGTTACTGGTATGAGCTCAGTTCTCTGCAGGCTCCTGAAGAAGTTAGTCACAGGCATGACCTGCTGGAAAAGGAAGGTGCCTTGGCCATCTCTATGCCAAGGCTCAACTGATTGCTGATAAGGCTAGAGGTTTGTGGATGTAGTTTCTCCTTAAAGATTTGTGGTTTCTAACAACAGAGGTTCTCATACGGAGACACAGCGGAAGTCATAGAGTGTACCTCTCAACGTGAGTACTGTCTCTGTTTTCCACACTAAGAACCAAGGATATTACATGTCTCCCTGGTTCATTTTCATATATCTGCAGACTAAGTTCAGAAACGGGTGCAATATAGCAACTCAAATACAAATAAAATAAATGAGTATGGCCTAAAATTGACTCAGATTAAATCCATTTCAGATTGAAGATTCAGTCAGATATATATAACCAACAAATTAGATGAACTTCATCAAAGACATAATATTGACAGTTACTCTGAGACTAGAGGGTGTAAAGGGAGGAGATGACATGGTCCTGTTGTTCAGGGGCTAACACAAAAGCCCTTCCTGAAAGCATCTCAGTTACCTCTGCCCCGATGTTGTTACTCAGACTGCGGAGACAGTACAGCTCTTTTTCCTGCTCTCTGGTAAGCAAGGCAATCAATGAGACATTTCTTGAATCCATGCCTGGTTAGGAAAACTCTTGAGAATTGAAAGAATTTGATTCACAAAAAGGTTTAGCAGCATTCACAGAACGCGTGTACTAATTACTACATGCTGTTTGTGGAAAAAGTGGCGCTGATTATTTCAGAGGGAAGCACGCCAGCCCTGCTGCAGCAGAATGAAATGGGGAATCTAGGCGGGGACTTTAAAAAAAATCCTTCCTTAGGATGGTTACACGCATGCATGCACATTTGAAAGCATCCTGGAATTATGAAATCGTGGGAATATATTTATTAAAATCTGGGGTGGATTTTGGTGTATTATATATTTTAGAAATCTAAGATATATGGAAAGATATAAAGTATGGGTGTCTGTTCATTGTTTTATAAGTATGAATACTGTGTATATATACCCGAGCGTATGTGCATTGTGTGCTGGCGTGTGTGTCTGTGCCTGTGTGTGATATTAGGTACTCTCCTTCATTCTTTGGCTTAGGACCTTGACGTCGAGGCTCTGGTTGAACCAGAGCTGACTGTGCTTTGATTAAGCTGACTGACTGGCCAAGAAGTTCTGGGATCCATCTGTCCCAGCTTCCTCCCTCTCCAAGGCAGAGGTTACAGCCTCCAGGCCACTTCCTGCTCTTATATGTGTGTGAGGTTCAACACAGGTCCTCATACTTGGACAGCAAGACTCTTGACTGTTGAAAGATCCTCTCATCTCCCAGTCCCGATAAATATTTCTTTCGGGATTGGTCATCTAGCTGCTTGTTAGGAATTAGGTAAAATACAAAGATTTTCCAGATACAAGCAACATGGAAATAGAAGTTAGAAAAGAAAAGTGCTTCATCCAAAGAGAAATGGTCACCAATATGCACACTTTCCTTTGTGGCTGAGATGCTTCAAACAAGCAAGAAGAGTGGAGAGCAGCAGGAAATAGCTTTCCCATGAACCTTCTTGCTTTGTAAACATCAGTTTTCATAGAGAGAGATTGGCACCCTTCCTTCTCGCTCAAGAGTCTAAACCACACTGAACAACATTCATCCTATTTATTTCCCATTGTAGAAAGACACATTCGACAAATCACACAAGGGGAAGATGACAGACAAAAGGAGCTGATTCTTAAAGCATGTATTTTCTTCCCACAGCAAGCTTCTAAGGTTGATCTTAATGATTAGTATGGGCATCAAATGTCCGGAGCCTACAAATGGAGATGTCATAAGAGAGACAAATGCCCCAAGGCCACCACCTGGTCAGGCCATTTCACAAAAGACCAGGTATAATTTAAGAAAATACAGAATTGCATTTATCACTTAGTTAAAGAACTGGACTAGGAACCATTACCAAATGGAATGGAAGTCACTTTGCTCCTATTTCTTGAAGTGTTGAACTGGATTGTATCAACAATACTCTTTTCCCTATACTCTTTCTTAATGAATTAGCACTCCTAGTAAGTATTCACAGTAATATTACGCTTATAAGAAGAAAAACAGCAAGGAGGGGTGGAGATTAGAAAGGGCAATCATATTGTTCTAACACCCTTGAACAAAGTGAGGGAAATATCCAGGCAGGATACACATGGCTCCATGAACTTGGTGTTTTCCAAGTGTGTGAGTATGTGTGTATATATTAATTATACCAGACAACTGGTATAAACTTTTGACTATCTCTAGACAGCTGGCCTGTAAAATCAACTTATGAACAGGCAGCCATAACTATACAAATTCAGATGACCTGACCAATGAGATGAGTACAGAACACAGTGACATTAGTGGTCAGTCACTCAAGGCTACATGAGAAAACAGTTTTAAGAACAGTATTTATTTTTGTATATATATATTTTTAAGTTTATTAATTCATGTGCATCCTGTGGGTACAGGTGCCCACAGAGATTAGAGGGCATCTGGTTCGCTAGATCTAGAGTTACAGACAGTTGTAAGTTGCCTAAAGGGGGTATAGAAAACTGAACTTGGGTCCTCGGAAAGAATGGTATGTACTGTTAATATCTGAGTCAGCTACCTAGTCCCGGGATAATATTTAAACAATTCTAACTAAGTACTTGACTACTAACTAATGTTGAAAACAGTGCCATTGACTGAAAACACCTTGTTCTGCTTGCCATATTGAGTGTGGTTTAAATGATTTATGGTTTAGTTTCCCTTGGGAAGGGTCAAAGGATTCTTCACCCTTCATTGTCCTTAAAGCTTTTCATATCTGAGAATGTTACTATAGTACAATTCCCTAGTCCAGACAAACATGTAACACAGATAAACACGATGTGGAAGGTGAGGGTCAAAGGCCTGGAGTACTACCTGACTTCCTTGTACTTTTCTTCACCCTGCCTTGCTATTTCCATTGTTTCAAAAGCAATCGTATCACATGCTGATTTCATATTAGTCTCCTACAAACACGATAAGGAGCAGTAGAGTGTTTTGGAAATGCCGTATACACCTAATATACTTAAAAGTGCTTTATTTTTGAATCTATTGCAATAAAGAAGGTAAGGAGATGGTTTTGAGATTTGTAGGTGGGGTGGAATCAAACACACTGGTTAAGGGGTTGGTGTGATGGCTCTGTGGGTAAAGGCACTGACAACTTGAGTTAGACCCCTGGGATCTTCAACTGGATAGAGAGAACTACTGTTATTCTCCAGCCTTCACAGGTAAACCATGGCATGTGCATACCCTAGGCTGTGTAGACCTGCACATAGACACACACACACAGGGAAGGAGGGAGGGAAGGAGAGAGAGAGAGAGAGAGAGAGAGAGAGAGAGAGAGAGAGAGAGAGAGGAGAGAGATAATAATTATATGTGTGTGTTGCAATAATACTATGTGAAGTATTTAAATAAAGAAGAAGAAAAGTTGAATTTTTGTGACTGGAAAGCCTTATTCATGATGTTTTAATAGTGCCAGAAAGCTGCCCTATAATCCCACAATTTCACCTTGAACTCTGCCTGCAGTAGTAAACCATTACTGCATATCCATCTCCTTTTCATGCTAGAACTGCATTCTTCCCAAGATTCAACCATGTTTTACCCATCTTTAATTATACAATGTTTGACCCAAGGTAGACTCTAAAATGATCTTTGATCAAATTAATATTGATTATAAGTTTAAAGAGCTCTCTCTGTTTGAACATTAATATTCTTTATTTGATCATTACCAGGTTTTATTTTCTTTTAAATTTTTTGTTTGACATTTTTCAAGACCCTGCCCTTCCTCCCTGTGGCAATAAAATCTAGACTACCCGCTCATAGGACGTCCTGAACGTTCCATGTGTTTTCCTCACAGGGCATCTTTCTTCAGCAACTCGGGAAAAGCTAGCTCAGAACCTGCAGGTGAATCTGACTCCGCAAGGCGTCTGCTTCCTTTTAGAGGTGTTGCTGTCAGTGAGGGGACAAAACAATAAAGGTAAGGTTACAGGTTTTATTAGCTTGACACAGAGAAAACCTACTGCAGTGTCAAAGACGGTGTCTTCACCCTCAGTGAGTTGTCCTAGGTCACAAAGTGTACGGATTACTCACAACAGACCATTAACTGTTAGAAAAACAAACACGACTGTGGGGTGTAATATACTAGAGGCAGGACAGCTTAACTTTTACAGTGCTGACACAAACCAATCAAGGAATATAAACTTAAAACCTGCATTTCACTCGAGTCACTTTAGACCTGCGTCTTCCTTCTACAGCCCCAAATAGGCAGAGTTAGCAAAGAAAGATCAATGCTAACTGTTAGAGACTATGTCTAGCTCATTGCTGGAACCTCCACTTGGAAATCAACTCTTAAAAGGATCACTTTGTAGCTAAAGAGATGGCCTAATGGGTAAAGGGTTGGCTGTGCAAGCATGTGGGCAGGGGTTTGAATCAACAACCTTCGTGTCAAAACAGGGCATGGCTGCATGCCTGTAACCCTGTGGGTGGGGCAGTGTAAAGGGGAGCCATGGACCTCATTTGCCTGCTAGACTGGCTAATTGGTAAGCATCTAGTCCAAAGTAATAAAGTCGAGAGTGATCTAAGCAGACACATCAATCCATCAATCTCTGGTCTCAATGCCTGTATGCTCACATGCACATATACATGTACTCATTGTCACATGTATGCATGCATGCATGCATCACATACCCACACCACCCCCCACATACACATGAGAGAGAGAGAGAGAGCAGTCAGTCAAAAAATCCTTGCTAGTGATTCTGATCATGGCAAGTGTCCAAGTGTGACTTAAACTATATCTGTGTGTTGACAGAGTGGTATATAATGAAATAATGTAGATACTTTTCAATTGAAAATTGAAAGGGACATTGCAGGGGAGGGAGGCTACAGAGAGGGGGAATAGCTAGTTGTAAGAGCTCTGAAAGGTGGAATAAAAAAAATTGGAGTGGGAGTTTTAATTAGGGAAGAAGGGGGGAAGATAAATACAGAAGGAGGTAAAATAGCAGTGAGGATGCCTGAAAAAGTCATAAGGAGTCATACTATTAACTATCTACCCAAAAATTATATATGCAAATGTATATATAATATATATCAGTGTATAAAGATACATACATAGTTTAAATAAAATATTCTCATTTGGGATGGCAATGATCCAACCAAACCATAGGTCAACTAACAAAATGAACCCACAAAACGAGGCATGAGAAGCCCTGTTTTGAATTATTGGTCAGGATGATCCAAGAGACTCCCAAAACCTTACAGGATATTGGTGTTGTCCTTGGTTGTGCCCAGGACTTGAAGGTAAGTCTCTATTTCTGAAGACACCATGAATGTCAGTCACAGGACCCAGAAAGTCCCTGTCAGGAATCTGACTTGAAAAACAATCTCCGTGTGGTTTAGCTTCCATGGTACCAGAAGATGTCATGGAAGTTTCCAAAGGATGGGGGCAACCAATAGTCCTACACAGCTACGATGCCTATGAACCACATGAAGGACCATCATGGCACAATGGCACAATAACCCTAAGGGTGTAGTAGTGGCATGCATACCTTGGTGGTAGCCAACAGCTCTCTGATTGGACTAAGATCTGCTCAACAAGAGGAACTATCTTCCTGGTACTGAAAATCCAGCCACCTACCTAGGGCTACTGAAGTCATGGACCTTAGAAAATGACGTATAACTGCCACTTTACTGAACCGGTGCAATCACCAAGTATTTGTTCTTATACCCACAGATAACTGTCGTCATCATCTGTCATCAAGGAGACTTTTCTTTGCAACTGATGGAGAACACCATAGAAAACCGTAACTGATCAAAATGTAAAATTGTGTTGTGGGGCCCATTCTCAACTAATCTACTTACAACACAACGCCTACACTTACGGCTCAGGAATCCCTGTGGAAGAGGGCGAGAAGATTGGAGTCAGATGGGAGCTGGAAGTTTGCTGTGAGATCACGTTTCCCAGACATTGTCAGAAGCTACATCTGTGATGTTTCACCAACATGGATGCCCAAATATGTCCTGAACAAGGACAAAATGAATGGACATGCTAACATGGAAGGCAGAAAGCTTGAGAAGCCTCAGCCCTACACAAAGAACTGTAGATAGCAAAGGAATGCTAAAGAATGAAATAGTCTACACAAAGAACTATAGATAGCTAAGGAGTGCTAAAGAGTGAAATAGTCTACACAAAGAACTATAGATAGCTAAGGAGTGCTAAAGAGTGAAATAGTCTACACAAAGAACTATAGATAGCTAAGGAATGCTAAAGAGTGAAATAGTCTTCCCCAAGAAAGAGCACACTAACTAGTTATCCAACACTAAATTGTCAGCCCAAAAAACATACATACAAGGAACATACAGATTATACTATGTATTTAGAAACACACACATACACACACAAAACCACCATTACCAACAACAACAATAAAAAGCAATAATTACAGATAAAGAGACCATCAGTTTGAAAGAGAACATGGTAGAAGCAGGGGAGAGGTCAGAGGGAGGAACGGGAATAGAAAAATGATGTAATTATATTAAACCTCAAAAAATAAAAAGTGGCTTTTGTTTTAAATACATTGTTTCCTAGACACAAGTAACATTTCATTATCTGTGACATTCTGCTTTTTCTGATAAATACTGATTCACAGCTCACTGGCTAATGCCCAAAAAGAGCCATTTAGAAATATTTTGCTACATCCTAATATGCTAAATCCACTTTCATAGACTGGAATTAGAAAGCAGAGAACCAATGAGACACACTGACAGATAAGGGACTTGTGAATGCCACCTACAAGCCACACTCTCATCTTGAAGTCACACTTATGAGGTGTCCTCCAGTGGTACAGTGTTCCATATAGACATTGCACATCTTGTGGTCCATGCTTTAAGTCCCTGTGTTCACTGGGAAGACTGTGACAACTGTCAGTTATCTTGACTAGGTTCTCAGATGAGAACAGAATCCAGCTTTTGGAAGAAAAAAAATCAGAAGGGAAGAACATCTTTTACCAAATTTCTGCACAATCAGAAGTCTTTTTTAAGCTCATTTTTTCATTTTTATTGCCTTTACTACTTGGGGGAAAATGAAACAAATGATCGTTATTGATTTCTCAAGCATAGAGCCAGAGGGACATGAGAAGATGGCTCTGTTGCTGAAGTGAAAGCCCAGTGCAGGGGCACAAATGTGTGACCCTCGTGCAGGTTTGGAGGCAAGATGGTTGGATCCTGGGGTCTCGCTGACCAACCAGGCTGGCAAGATCAGTGACCTTCAGGTTCAGAGAAGGCTTTCTTGAAATTAAAAAATAAGGTACAAAGCAATGAAGCAAGATACCCAAAGTCAAACTCAGCTCTGGCCTCTGCCTCCATGTTTATGTACTCTTATACCCCACATACATGCAAACACACATTACATACTATGGACACACAATATAGCTAGAATTCATTTGATGCCATAAGTTACATATCAGTGGAGAAATTAAAAAGACATTCTATATATTGATGGATAGATAATAAAACATGAATGAATATAAAAGAATAGACTGCATGATCTGTGGTCAGACAGTCAGTGTTCAGAATGCACGGAGCAGAGGTGGAGCTTCTTGTATGAGATTTTAGACGGACTGGTCCACTAGATTATCATATGTCTTAGTGTGTTTGAAATACTGTAACAAAATGTTTTACACTGAGTTGTTTATAAAACAACAGTCATTTATTTTTTTCACATTAGTGGAGATTGGGAAATCCAAGATGAAAGTGCCTACAGGTTTGGTGTATGATGAAGACTCACTCTGCTCTTTAGAGATGGTGTGGTTTGTGTGTCCTCATATGGGCAAATAGGCAAACAAACACTTGTGGCTCTTTTACAAGGCCATGATGCCATTCTAGAGGGCCTGACTCTCTGACTTAATTACCTTCTCAAAGGTAATGGTCACACTGGGAACTAGGTTTCGATCTACAAGTTCTGCAGGGCCACAAACCCTCAAACCACAGCCCTGTGCAATAAAACCAGGTTGGGTCACCAGTTTATGTTAGAGCCTTGAATTATATTCTTTCCCTTATAAACGTCATGTCATTCTCTGAACAGTTTAAAATTACACACGCTGAGTGGCCCAGCCAGATCTCAGCATGCTGCCCTGTAGTTCCTGTGGCTGAAGAAGATTCAGGGGTTACTTTCAAAGAGATGTTGCAGTAGAGACCGCTGTACAGTGGAAACACTGCTTCACTATGGTTGAAACCATTTATCTGGTACACAGCGGATTGTCCTAGGCATACTGCTTAGAGGTACAGTAGTGTCTCTTACTACTGGAGTCAGAAAGACCCAGTAACTTGCCAGAGAGAAAGCTAATGAGAAGCAGACAGGGATCTGAACTTCAGCCCATGCAAATTTAAAATCCGAGCTATATGATCTGGTTTTGACGTCTGCCACTCATGATCGGTAATGAAAATGGACTTTCTGAGTTCAATTGACAGAATTGATCAAGTGTTTGAGACAGGATGTTTGAACATGCTCAGTGTTGCATCCTTCCTCCACAGACCAGCCTCAGGTACGTAGCCTTGGTGCTGACCCCTGAGCTAGGCATTCCAGACAGATTTCCCTTCCCACCAGTTACCAGAGGCCGAGTGAAAAGACTGAGTGAAAGAGAGACATTAGTCACTTGCTGTGGGAATGCATTTAGACATTTTTCTCAATGTATAAAAGCAATGAAAAAGGGGCTACTCTGTTTGAAGGGGTGTGGGTGTGTGTGAAGGAGACACTGATCCACCCACTCAGCCTTTCCCAGCTGCATCCAGCAGCCTAAAGCTACCTCCTTTGAACTCTGAAGACAGTCAGCACGATCTCTGAGGGGAGGGGGCTTTCAGCACAACAGATATCTCAATTCCTGCAGTAGATACAGACATGTGCACAAGATGCCCACATATGACAAGAGACACCGAAGACATGCTCACTCAGGCCGAGGGAAATGACAGCTGTGCTTTCATGGAAGAAGAGAAGAAAAGGTCAAGAGTCAGGGTCAAAAGAAGGTAGCCTTTTACCTCCACGGGCCGAATTTCAGGAAGCTGAGATCACTGCTGAGGAGGAAGGAGAGGAATGAATTGTGTGCAGAGAGGTCTCAAGAGTAGCGGTGAGACAGGAGGAAGAAAGGGAAGGACGAAGGAAGAAGCACTTTGTGCAACCATGAGTAACCAGACTGGACTCTAACTCAGAGTACAAAGGAGCAGACAGTAGGAGAGATGTGCCTGGAAACCAGATACAATGAAGGACTCTTCCAAGAAGCAAGGGCTGTGGACTCAGACCTGTGGGTTGAATTCCTGGTATGACACTCATCAGGTCTGGGAACAAGTGCAACTGATGTAACCTCTGTGAGCCTCAGTGTCCCTGCTTGCAGATGGCAATAGGGAGTGTAATATTAAAAGTAGGGAATGAGCAGAATGGCACGTATTGAGCAACCTCAAATATTAAGAGACTAATTCCAGAGAGGAAGATAGACCCACCTGATGAGTCATTTGTCACATATCAATAAGATAGGGACTGGAAGGAATCCAGGCTTTCTGGTTCTAGAACCTCCCTCCTTATAATGGTGTTCCTTTTTCTACCCCCAGAGTGTGTTGAAAAACAAGTAACAGCTGATTTGTTTCATCCAGAGTCAGGCACGGGGCGGGGCATAGCTGAATTAATGTCAGCCCGGAAAAGGAGGAGACGATGCGAAGTGGAAAAGGTGGTGGCCAAATCCTGGAAGCTCTCCACACTTAGAAGCTCTGAGGTTTGTATTTAGTTCACTGGGGCACGTGGGGTTGCAACCGAGCTGTGTCATAGCCAGAGCTGTGACTTAGAAAGGTTCATCTTTTAACAAGGATCAGCTTAAAAGGGCCGGCAATGAGTGGAGACCAATTAGACTTTTATTGCGGCTGTCATTAAATGAACCCCAGAAAGCCAAGTGGGAGTGGAGGAGTAAGGGAGGAAACAGATGTGAAGGCCTTCCGGCCTGCTGTGGACAGTGGAGCCAGCAGAAGATGAGTCAAGGTTTTGAGGTTGGGTACTGGGAACACAGCTGATGCCATTAATGGTACTCCGAAAACCAAGGGGAAAGCTGTGCCGTGGTGGGACAAAGCGTGAATGCAGGTTTTGCAGACGGAGTTTGAAGTGATGACATGTCATTCAGGTGGAAACGTTTGGCAGATGGTGGAGCTTTACAGAGAGTAAACAGCGTGTGTGATAAATATACGGGCGCCTGAACACTTTTCCTTCAGAACATTGTTACTAAATAAGGATTTTGAGTCTCCAGACACATTAAACAAATTCGCTTGCACACACTTTCCTCCCTATGTTATAAACAACATGCTTCAATAAGTATAGATTAAAAGTAATCCCCCCTTTCACCCCAGCGTTCCAGGAGGTGTTCGGGGTCTCCTGTGGTAGGTCACGTTTCCACTTTGGATACTGCTGCCGCAACCTCTGCCCCTTTCCTGTGTAAGGAAGCAGACTGAGAATTCTAAATAAGAATAATTGTCTATGACTCTACCTGCAAATGAAACGGACCCCTTTGCTGGGTCTGTTGAGAGCATACATAAAAGAAAAGGGACCATAAGACTCGTTATTTAAAGACTTTCACCTCTAGGCACAAAGGTCTCCACGTCAGGTTTGGATGCAGCATCATTTGCAAAGATGAAGATAACCAAAAGGCTCATCAAGGAGAAAGACAGCACATCTCCCCTATGCGCCAAATAAGGGGGAGGAGTCTCCAATATAAAAAGAGATTTTTTTTTTCAAAGAGTGGCATCAGATGGGTGGTGCACACTTTTAATCCCAGCAAAGGCAGGTGGATCGCTGTGAGCTTTAAATCTGCCTGGTCTATACAGTGAGTTCCAGGCCAACCAGTACCATACAGTGAGACCCTGTGTCAAAGGAGAGTTGTAAGAAAGGCATGTTGGTAAAAAAACAAAAAAGCAAAAAACAACTTTTTTTTTTTTTTTTTTACCAGTGAAATAGGCTGGGTTGATGGCTAAGTAGATAAAGGGTTAAATGCTGTCTAGGTGTGCCCCAAGACTGAGTCTCCAGAATTAACATAAAGCCCACATAGTAGCACACTTGTATAATTCTAGTGTTTCTGTTTTATATGGCAGGGACAGGAGACTCCCCAGAAGCTTGAAGGCCGGCTATCCTGTCACGTGCAGTAGAAAACAACAAAGGAATCCTGTTTCAAACAAGTTAGAAGCCAAGGGTCTACTCCCAAAACTGTCCTCCGACTACCACATATGTGCTATGCTACCATCTGCACTCACATGAACACACACACACACGCACATGTACATACACATATTTTGCACACACACACACACACACACTCACTTACATGTACACACAAAAGCATTTTTAAAAATCTTGAATATATATATATACATATATATATATAGTACATTCAAATATTTGACATTGAATCTGGATGAATAAGCCTCTGTCAGAATAATCTGGATAAGTCACCACACACTACCAATTTCTAGCAGTTACAGAGGACAGAGGGAAACACTGAACAACACCAAAGGAATGCAGTCAATAAAATTCAGACCAGAGGATCGGCTCAGAATAATTCATTTTAATTAACAAATGGTAATGATAAAAACTAGGGAAAGAACTAGAAGAAGACTATGATTTGAAGAGACAAGACAGCTCATAAAACTGAACTATATTGTCTAAGGATGTCCACAGAGCGACAGAGAAGAACAGGGGAGGGTAGTGTTGGGAGGAGGGTCTGGAGACCCCTGGGCACAGCCCCATACAAACCATCAGGTTGCTTGCTTACAGCACGTGGTTTTGTGTAGATATGCCCCATTAGCATTCAAAAGCTGAAAATTCATGAGGAAAACCAAGTTTTTTGTTGCTATTAGTACAGTCCTACATATGAGACAAAATAAAATACTAAAATTATATGATTCATATAATTTTAAGTTGTCTAATAAGTCTGGATGCACCCACAGGTATCCATTGACAGTGTGATATGAAATAGAATCAGGATAGGTTTTTATTTTTATCCCATGTTCTTCTATATGACTTTATCCTTTTACAATAATATATTCATATGTTACTTCTGAAACTAAATGTGGAAAAACAGCAACCCAGTGTACACAGGGAGATTTGCTATGATGGAAGTTCCAGGTCTAGGCTGGAGATAAAGATTCTGTTTATTGGGGCTGAGGAGATGGCTCAGTGGGTAAAGTGCTTGTATTGTAAATGTGAGGACATGAGTTTGGAAGCCCAGGGCCCACAAAAAAGCTACATGAAGAGATGGATGCTTGCGATCTCTGAGCCCCTGATGAGGCAGAAGGATCCTGGGAAATTCACAGACAAGCTAGCTTAATGTACACAGAAGCAATAACAAGAGTTCCTCTCTCAAATATGGGGAAAGTAAGGGAGGACATTCCACACATGGGTCATTGCCTGTGCCTGCACCTATACACTGATGCATACAGAAGCATAATACACCACACACAGAGACCCCCCCATAAATTAATAAATGGACTTCCATTGATATTGTGTTGAGACACACAGAATTATAAAGATAGACTTCATTTGGAGAAGAACTTGGACCATGAATTAGCTTTTGGACTGAGTTTGTTTAGCTGATTTCCTGTTGGATTCCCAAGTAGCAAAGATCTTTTTATTATTTGATACTACCTCTGATTCACGGCCTGACAAGATGTGGATTTGCCATGTTCAGGAAACTTAGGAAAGACTAAGATAAGAATCTCTGGTTAATGACAGGAACACACTGTGATTTTCGAATGGATGCCAAAACTCATCGAACTAATGCTCGAACATAAAGAATCTCCTGTTTCAAAGGATAATGGGTTGGTGAGTAACAACCCCACAGTCCCTCAGAAAACCAGGGTTGTTCTTGCATCCTTAATGTTACATGCTTGTTTTGGATCTTTTATATTTTTTTTATCTACAGAATGACATCTTTGTTGCACTATTTTGTATAAATTTGCAGTGAATCTTGCTTATGAAATCGCTGTCCTATGCAAGTGTTATGGTTTTATTAAGCTTATCAACCAATGGAATCCTTGGTCCGTGGGTGGAAATGTAAGAATCTCCAAGGCTCTGTACCGCATCTTCGGCTTCAGAACTGTTTGCAACAGATTCTTGATTTGATACGCAGATACTAATGGAGATGATAGGAACTGTAGCAGTCTGATTTTCCTTCCCCTCTTTCTTGTAGGTAGTAATGAACTCTAAACTGAAATGAGGGGGGGGCCCACAGTGCGCATCTTTTTCCACGATCAACAATTTCCAAGCTATTTAGCAACTATAGGACAGCTGCTTTATTGAGCTAAAAAAAAAAAAAAGACTAAAAATGTACTGGTAGCACTTTGGACTCTATTCTGATCTCCCTTAGACGCCACACAGCTTGGATTTTTCTGTAATTTTAATGAAAATGTGGCAGGGCACACCCCTCTCATTTAAATCATGCACCGTCAGTGATTTCCGCTCTGCAACCGAAGCACTTCTTGGGACACATGCCAGGTACAAGATGGGAGGGGGAGCCTGAAAATAGAATGGGGGGGAGGGGACTGGACAAATCCCAGGGAAATGGCCCAGATGTTAAAGTAGGATTAAGGTTAGAGCCTAACCGGTGCTTAACACGGTTCAGAATTAGGTAAGAAGTACAACCTTGGAGCTGGTTGAGTGTTGAAGGTTTTATACACCTTAAACTTCTTCCTCCCTGGCTCCTTTAGGTTATCAATGAGCAAAGCCTATCTTTCACCTCTTACCCTCGTTTTCCCAGAAAAGATCAATTCTTTATTATCAATAAGTATTTGTTAAGATCTCGAGTGAAGAACCAGAAGAGAGAGCAGAGAGATGGGGGAGGGAGAAAGAAAGAGGAGAAAGAGAGAGAATATGGTGTAATCTACTACTTTGGAGAATTCATATGTACATGGCAATTAAATGTTTGTTGAGAGAAGTGTGTTCTCTTTTCTTGTAAGGAATGCACACTATATTCTTATCATTAGGGACTTCCACACAAACGTGATATGATTTTTCAGTGGGAGCTGGGGAGTAGAATGCTGCTCAGCATTCTGAAAGACCGACTTGGGTTCCCTTTGCAGCCCCTTGGAACACTGGGTGTGGTGCCGCATACCGGTAATCTCAGAAGGTTTCACTCTGTTCCTATCACAGTATGTTCTGTCCATTTCTAAGACCAGGACCTGGCTTTTTTGAGCAGGAACTGGTGATTTTCTACTTGGGTGTAGGGGCTGTGAATGTGGGCTCTGGACTCAGACTCCAGTTTGACTCACAGTTCCTTATCGTGACCTCAGGCAAACTGATTTAATGCTTTTAAGTCTGTTTTCTCTAAAATGGAGATCTTGACAAACCTCCCTTAGGGGAATGTGGCAAGGAGTAAATACCTAAAGACTTATGGCTGGCACTGTGTCCAGACTCAGAAAGGGTTAATGTGTTTTAGAAATAGAACTCTTGAAAAACGAAGAAAAATCCCTTCCAGTTTAGTGAAGTCAAATTAATAAGATAGTCTGAAGACAGAAATGGAAATGAAACACTTAGTTGGGACTAGTGTGAGTAGTCAGGAAAGCCCAGGGAAGAGGAAGGCCTCCAGCCCAGAAATAACTTTGCACACACTAAGAGATTTCCTGTAGGATAAGTTAACAGATCTCTCTAAATGTAAACCCTTCAGGGTAGGAGAAGCAAGGTGATCCTGTTTCTGGGTGAGTCACTACTATGATGCACATTCCCTTCATCAAATATCTAACCTGAGATCTTCACAGCAAGGAGTTGGAATGGAATTTCTTAGTTCACTTTGAGACAGGGTAGTTTCTAAAAGAGAGACCTGGGCAGGTGGAATGTGCCTTCTGAGCCTTTGGATTGGTCCATGAGAGACCCAAGGGCCCTAGGAAAGAGAGAACATTCCAGAAAAGGGAGGAGGAGTCTGGGAAATAAGAGGCAGTTCCAAGATAAACTTCCTGAATTCTGCAGCATAGTTTGAATCACTAGCTTCCCATTGTCGATAAAAATGGTCAGTCTTCGGAGCTGCTGGTGTGGGGCTGATACCAGAGTTGGAGTATGGTCTGGGCAAACCCTCCCCTGTGTCACAGACCCCATGGTCCAAGGGGCTAGGCAGGCAGACATTTATTCAGTTCAGCAGGCAGAGTCAATCGCCAAGTTTGTGTAGAGATGGTTTCTTTCTGTGAAGCCAGCTTACGTTCTCATTAGAATTACTGCTTTATTTTCATTTTATCTTGAGACAGGGTTTCCTGTAGCATAGGCTGACCTGAACCTCCCTATGTAGCCAACCTGGTACTCATGATTACCCTGCCTGAGTTGTGACTATGGCACATGCCACCATACCTGGCTTATGTTGTACTAGGAAGCAAGTCTATGACTTCTCGGATCCTAGGCAAGTACTCTAACAATTGAGCTACATTCCCAATCAGAATTAGTATTTTAGATCTTAGATGATTTTTTTTATTTCCCCACACACTTTTGAGCAATAGTATCTGTTCCCTGCCATTACTAAACATGTTGTTTGGGATGAAAACTTAGGTTTACAGCAATGTCTCTATGCGAGCTGTGTCCTCGGAGCTTCACAAAGCCTCCGACCAGCCTATTCTTCAAGAAAAATGAGAAATTTCTTTCTCTCTCCAAAGACAGAAATAATGATAAGGCTCTAGCCTTATTATTAACTCTTCAGTTCCCTGTCTCTACCTAGTGCATTCACATTTTAGCTAATTACCCAGCACATCTGGACATGATCTTGAGCCCAGTGTTCCGGAAGAAAGACGGTGAGTCTTGGCTCTGTCTTGCTACAATAAATACTCAGGGTTTATACAGCGTTAGGTTCTGACATGTCAGCCCACTGTGCAGCAAGGGACTGTGGCTAAGAAGTGGGTGGCAGAAGTCGAATGTCCTAAATGGAGGGCTTCGATATTGGAGTCCTGTTTGACTTCCATCTGTGAGTCCTGTCTGTTTTTCGGTTTCCAGATTTATAATATAAAAGGTGTTGTCTTCTTGGTTATATACTTCTGTAATACTTCAAATTTGCATGACCCTTTCATCTCTGTTGTAAAGGTGGTCCTAAATTTGGTGCTCATTTAGAAGCCCCCAGCTCCTTGGTTCTGAGCTTAGTGCTGTCTCTAGGACATAACAAGCTTTTGTTATGAAATCCCTCCATTTCAGGTTGTCTTTAAAAGCTGAAATCCCTAAATACGAGCTTATCAAGGGCTCCAATCACCCCTCCCATCTGGTTTCCTTTGCATCCCTCTACCCACTGACCACACTGGAATAGGTGGGAGTCGTATGAAAAGGAAGAGGGCTAAAAGCTCAGTCAAAGCTGAACTGCAGATCACTGGTTGCAATTTTACCCCAAAGCAAGTCTGTGCTTCTCGAAGGACTAAGACTTATTGGTTGCAACACATGAAGATGTAAAATGCACAGTTATCGCTCTCCCCAGAATGTGTCCTGGTACCAGCCTACAGACACAGCATGGAATAGCAAGTTTGGGCTGTCATTCTGTGATAAGTCAGAGTTCCAAGGCAGTAGCCCATCATGCTGTCTTGTGAGGGTGAACCTTGGACTAGTATTCATTATGACTAATTTGATTATTATGGTCTACTCGCTTTCATGTTTAAATGAGGCAAACTCTCATGACATTCAAACTTTGCATTCAAATAGGATGTAAACTCAAATTGCTTTATAATTTTTATTTTTGTGTGTATGTGTATATGCATGTGTACACTTGTGTGTGTGTGTGTGTGTGTTCATCGGGTCTCTGGAGGCCAGAAGAGGGAATCATATCTCTTGGAGCTTGAGTTATGGGTACTTTTGAGTTTCCATGTTAGGTCCTGGGACCCAAACGTGGGTCCTCTACAAGAACAACACATACTCTTAATGGCTGAATCATCTTTCCAGCCCCTAATTGTATTAATCTTAAATGCAATGATTTTGTTGCTCCTATTCTGGGTATACTATAAAATAATGGAAAAATATATGCTGAAATATAATAAGGGTTCTTAATATACAAAGATTTTATTTGACCTTTTTTGATTATGCTGGAATTCCTTTAAGTATGATGCTCAATTCTTTGTTTATCATCATCGTCATTGTCATCACCATTGGCAGGGTTGTATATAGCCCATGCTAGCCTCAAATTCACTATTAGCACCTTGAATTTCTGGTCCTGCTGTCTTCACTTCCTGTGTGCTGAGCTTACAGGCCTGTGTCAGCACTTTTGCTCTATCTGCAGTTGAAGGTCAAACCTAGGGCTTTGTGCACAGTAGTCAAGCATTCTACCTACTGAACTACATCCCAGTTCTGTTTACACAGTTGAGTTGCTGCTTCCTTTTGGAAGAAGCAATAGTTATCTCACAATTTTTCTGTAATTGATTGTATTTGATTTATATTGAAATAATACTATATTCATAGATCAATTTAACAACTATAACCTCCATTTAAGAGTTTTTGTTTGTTTTTGATGTTGCTTGTTTGTTTGTTTGTTTGCTTTTTTGGGACAGAATTTCGCTGTGTAGCTCTGGCTGTCCTGGAATTCAGTACATAGACCAGGCTGGCCTCGAGCTCTGAGAGCCACCTGCCTCTGCTTCCCAAGTGCTGGAATAAAAGGCGTGTGACACCACCAGCCGGCAGGACTATTCTCATATATGGATTTGCATTTTGTCCTCAACCCTACCCTGTAAAACTGGTAATGGTGATTTATCTCCATATAAGAGATAAGAAGACTGAGACTCGGGGATGCTGTAGGAGAAGACAAAGGCTGCGCCAGACATCTTCAAGCCCAATCTTAGGCCCAAAGACCACCCTCAAGAACTGATTCCCTACTGAACAAATCAGGAAGGGCTCTATCAGCTTAGGGCTAAGCAGCTAGGCCTCGGGTGGTGCTCCAGGTGATCTGAATACTCTTTGTAGTGGAGTTCTAACTTTCACCTCCTCTCCTTCTGCAACAAGTGGTCTTTGAGCAGGTTTTAACTGCTTTGCTGCCTGAACACTGCTGGTTCTGAGAATCTCTAAGCTGTAATTAACGTAAACAAGTGTTTTCTTTCTTTGTTTTGTATTTTTTTTTTTAAGAGAGGGCCTTAAGTAGTCCTGGCTAGCTTCAAACTCACTATACAGCTGAGGATGACCTTGAATTTCTGATCTTTCTGTCTCCACCTTCTCATTGCTGAGAATATAGGCATGCAGCATTACACCCAGTTATACAGTTATGCTTCTTGCTAGGAGCTGAACGAACCCAAGACTTTAAGCTTGCAAGGGAAGCACTGTATCAACTGACCTAAATTCACAAACCTGAGCGAATGTTTGCACCCCTTTACGTGGTTTTTGTTGTTGTTGCTGTTTGGTTTACCGAGACACGGTTTCTCTGTATAACAGTACTGACTGTCCTGGAACTCACCTCACTCTGTAGACCAGGCTGGACTCGAACTCAAGAGGATCCACCTGCCTCTGCCTCTCAAGTGCTGGGGTTAAAGACATGCACCACCATCGCCTCGCTTTCCTTTTTTTTAAAGTAAAAATCAAACATTGTTTGGATCTGTGTGTGCGTCTCTTACTTTGCAGATGGGTCTCTTGGCATAGTAACTTTGGAGAATGAACTGATAGTATATTAAAATTAAGTTCTATTCATATCTAAAGAAAGAAACCTATACATATGACCAAAGAGACATATGGTAGGGTGTTCAATGCATAGCTTTCATTAAAGGGAGAAATATAGAGACATTGAAAGACCAGTTACTTAGGAAGAATGACTTCACAGGATAAATCCACATCAGGACATCTAGAAAAAAAATAAAGACAGTCAAGGATAACTTGGAAAGAAAGCTGGAACCTATTGTGAGGTTTTTAAAATGACATTTTCAGGTTGGAGAGGTGGCTAAGCAGTTATGAGTTCTTAGCTCCTCCGGCAGAGGACCCAGGTTCAGTTCCTGTCCTTTGCATAATGAGACCTCACAGCTGTCATTCTGGCTGCCATGGATACTACATGCACTTGGTTCACATCGAGACAAGCAAGCATCCATACATACACACAAGTAAAAAATAAATTAAAAATTAAGGAGGGTAATGAGGCTAGAGAAATGACTTCACAGTCAAGAGCCATATAAACATGTAAACCAAAAAAATAATTTAAAGTATTTAAAATGAAAAAAAAATGTTTGGGGGCTGTAAATGTACCACAGTTGGTAATGTGCTTGCCTTGGGTTCAATCCCTAATCCTGCCCTTCCCCTCCCCTCAAATACATATCTCTCCATTAATCCCTGTTGTGGATTTATATATGTTCATGCAAGTATAAAAATGTCTCGACAAATTCTAGCAGGCACATGCAGAGTGAATAACACTGATTCCCCCACCCCTGGAGAGGTGGGCACAACTGGAAACTTCAGAACTGTAATGCTCAATGTTTTATAGAAATGCATTCATGTATTCAAAGAGAGAGAGAAAATGCTGCCCAATGGATCAGCAGGAGAAGGTACTTGTTTCAAAAGGCTGACAGTCGTATGTCTATCTCTGGACCCATTTAAAAGGAGCAGTGAAAACTGACTCCACAAAGCTATCCCTCAGCCTACACATTTGAAACACAGACCATCTTACCACACAAGTACATCACACACGGATAAAACAAAAATACCCGAAAGTACCCATTTGATGAACTTTCTGGAAATAAAGGTCAGCAAATGTGAGAACAAGAGGTCTAAATAGACTTAGGCTTCTCTGATGCCTATTCTTATTTTAGTTTTATATTTTAGAGACAGAATATTGTTATGGAGGGCATACTGGAATCCAGTTCCTGTGCCCTTGCCTCAACCTCATGTGTCCTGAAACTGCAGGAATGTATGTTTTGACTTGCCACTTGTGAATAGATTTCCATGTTTAGAGGGAAGCCCCCTACATATGTGGCTTCCACTACCACAGCCTGTGTGAGGGCTACACTCGCTACAGCTGCTGAACCTCGGCACACACACATTATCCCTCAGTCTGCTCTAGGTCAGGGTCATATTCAGTGCAGTCTGATTTTGGACAAATATATAATGATAATATGGTGTGACTTGTCTTTTCATGTGGCCATTTGCTGTCTGTGTATCTAAGTCTTGACCTTTGATGAAGTGCCTTTTGTTTGTACATTTTAAGCGTTTTATGTTTGTCAGCTTTCCATTGCTGTGATAAAATATACCAGGGAGAAGCGTTTTAAAGGGGGGCAAAGGTTTATTAGGTCTCTTAGTTTCCAAGGTTTCAGTCTATGGACAACTGGACCTATTGATGTTGGGATGTTTGGAGGCAGAGCATCATGGCAGCTGGGCAGGTAGAAGAGTCTGTTCTTTCACGGCTGGTGGGAGTGGCAGACAGAGAGGAAGCGATCAGAGGCAGAATATGCTTCAAACTCACTTTCCTGGAGAGCTACTTCCTCTAAGTAGGCCCCACGTCTGAGTGGCACTTTAAGCTATAGCTTCATGCTTGATTAACCCATTGAAGAGAGAAGTCCTGATCTGGGCTTCTCCCAGTGACTTCTAGACTCTGGACACTGCTGTTCTAGGGACCAAGGACACATAAGCCTTTGGAGAACACCGAGGTTCATAGATAACAGGGTATGGATATGGCCAGTATCTACTGCAGAAAAGAAATATCTAACTATATTCAGATCTGGCTGGTCAACCTTTTCTTCGGTAGATTATACCCCTCTCTCTTGTTTTGCATCTAAAAAATAATCACTAAACTCAATGCCATCAGGTTCTCTCTCACATTTTCTTTTAGTCTGATAGTTTTCTATTGTTCATGTAGCTCTATCATCTTTTGTGACTGCTGTTAGGTCTGCCTGTAGAAAATGTTCATTGTCATTTTGAGTTTGTTTGTTTGGTTTTACATGAGGATGTTCAATTGTCCCAACACTCTTTGTTGAAAGACTATCTGCCTGTACCTCCCACCCCACCATGTTGCCTCTATCAGGGATCTGTTGATCTATGTGTATCTATTTCTGGGTATTCTTCTTGATCCCATTGATATATTTGCCTGATTCTCTTTCACTAGTACTGTGTGATTTGGGTTTGTTTTATGATATGTGTCAAAGCCAGGCAGTGTCAGGTCTCTGCTCTGCCCCTGCCCGTCACTCTTGTTGGTTACTTTCCTACCATTGCACCTTTAGTTCCCTGACTTGTCTTATGCAGTAGCTAGAACTGGAGGTGAGCCTGGAGCAGCAGTGCTGGAGACTTAGGGTTGAGCACAGCGGAAAAGCTCTGGGTTTCTTGTCCCTCTGTACAATGTTAGCTATAGCTTTAGAAACAGTTGTTCATCATTAAGGCAAGGAAGGCCTTTTTTAAATTAATAGTTAAATTCTTTTTAGTCACAACACTGTGTTAGGTTCCATTGAGTGCTTTTTATAATCAGTGGATATGATTGCATGGTATTTCTTCCCTAGCCAGCTTGTATGATATATTACACTAATTGATTCTTGAATGATGAATGGGTCCTGAAGACCTAGGATACATCCTACTTGGTCGTGTATACAACATTTTTTTTATAGATTATACGATTCGACTTGCTAATGTTTTATTGAAGGTTTTGGCAGCTACATTCATGACAGATATGGGTCTATATCTCTGTCTTCCTTTCATTTATTTCTCCCTCCTCCTCCAGCCCCTCCTTCTCCTTCTCTTCAACCTCCTCCTTCTCCTCTTCCTCCTTTCCCTCCTCCTTTTATAATGCTATTTTGTGAAAAAGACAACTTCAAGAACAAAATACATACTTTGGCTCAATCACACCTGACTTGGTGGAGAGAAACGCCTTAATGCAGCCTTGAGAGGACCAACACTTCTTCCCCTGGGTTATTCACACATGGGACAGAGCACTGGTTACTGTTTCACAAAAACTGCCAAGTCAGCAAAAATACCTAATAAGTCCTTACTACATCAAGTTTGTTCTAATTTTCCAGTGCTCTTGTTTCCAAACCTTTGAAATTAAAAGCAAAGAGAAAGATCAATGCAGAGGGTAGTGTGCTCGAGAAGACTTAATGAGGAAAGGTAAGATCCAAGACCCTGAGCGTATTGACAGGCTCATTTCACACGTGATAAAAATCGAGAGTTTAGAATGAGAAGTGTCGTGTTTGAAGACACCCAGAAAGGGATGGGATGCCTCCGGACTGTTCTCAGGAGCTTCCATTGTTCAGAAAGCTTAGTGAGGGTTTCTTTTGAGTCAGAGGATACCCGTTTTGTTTCCCTCAAGAATGCTAGAAAGTACCCAGGGACTAATGATTCGGAGGTGAGAAAGGGAGTGTGAGGCTGTGTCTACAGGTTTGAGTCTGAAATGACCCCCGTATGACCATGTGCTAAAACACTTGGTCCAGTTGGGGATACTGCTGTGAGAACCTTCGAATCTTTAGTGGGTAGGACCGGTCACTGGGGGTGGGCTCTTAACATAATAAGAAATAAAGTAGTTTTCTGGCCATACTCTCTGCTTCTCAGATTGGCTATCATGTGAGGGATCGGCGGGACGCCTCAGCCCCCAGGGACGCGAGCTACCCTGCTCTGTTTTCCTCGCAATGAAAGACAGAAAGCCACTCAAACTGTGAACCCAGACAAATGTTCCCTCCCTTAAGTTGCTCTGTCAGAGATGAAAAAAGCATCTAACACATGGGGCAACGTTTAGCTTAGGGGAGCTCAAATTGCTCTGTACCTTTATTTTATTAAAGCTTAATTTCCCAGTTAGTATTTCTCAATAGAACTGCCATATGCTCAGTGCTGTAATTATGCACTCCTGTGTTTTCTTTGTCTCTGTGGGAAAATAAAAAAAAAGAAAGAAAAAAGAGAGCATGTAAGGATGAAAAGATTTAGAATTTTTAAAACTTAGAAATTTAACCAGGTGGTGGTAGCACACGTCTTTAATTCCAGCACTTGGGAGGCAGAGGCAGACAGATCTCTATGAGTTACAGGTACCCTGGTATACAGAACGAGTTTCAGGACAGCCAGGGCTGTTATACAGAGAAACCCTGTCTTGAAACAAGAACAACAATAGCAACAAAATTATAACTTTATATACCTATGTCTCAAATTAATTTTCCAGGGGACATCTAGGCATTATGCAGTTGAATATGATCCTCATATAATATGCTGCACCAGATCAACAAGCTATGCATCTACTGAGTATCCTGCATGTTTTCTCGTAACTTAGTAAGGTCATAATTAGAATCAGAAATGCCTAAAATTCCTCTCTCAAATTCTGCCACAGAAAATAGGCTCAGTTTCGGTATAATGGTCCATATGTTGACCATAGAATTTATTTAAGCAGAAATGGTCCATATTTTCCAAAATCCTAAATTATTAAAAATGATTATTGTTTCTAAGAAGAAAATAAGTCAGCCTTTTATAAGTAATAAATTCTAATTCTATTTGCCACAGCATCCTGACCACCTTCCCTACTCGGACGGGAATGCCCGCAGGGAATGCTCTCAGTGCCAGTGGGAACTCTGTTTCATCCCTGTAGCTCTCTCACATGTGCTGCAGAGAGGGAAAAGCCCTGGGAATCAGATGAACGTAGCTCCAGATCATTTCCTGCGACTTGCTAGCTGTGGAGCCCAGGTCTAACAGTTTTCCTTCGTCATGGTTTCTTCAGAAACTAAAGATAACAAGGCAGAAGTGGTGGTGGGCAACTGTCATCCCAGCACTGGAGAATAGAGGTAGGAAGACTGGGGGGTCAAGACCATCCTTAACTACTTAGCTATGCAGTGAGATTTCATTTCCAGGTTGAACCCCAATATCTGTCTCTGGGTTTTTATTAATCATGCTACATTGTTACTTCAAAGCCATCCTGGGCTACATAACATCCTGTCTCAAAAAAATCTAAAACGTGAACTGGAGAGGCGGCTCCGTGGTTAAGAGTACTTGTTCCTCCAGAGGACCTGAGCTCCGTTGCCATAATCCATGCAGGGCAGCTCAGAAGAGCTGTCATCCCAGTTCTAGGAGATCCCACACTTTCTGGCTAGTGTGGGCACTGGCCCAAATGAGGCACACACTCACACAAATACATGCACATAGATAGAAAAATAATAAATGAATAAGTGACTTAAAAAATACCCCAACATGACTGTTAATGTGGCTCATGGGTAAGAGTGCTTGTTACTGAGCCCAAGTATCACATGGTGGAAGAAAAGAACTCTCTACACTTATTTTCTCACCTCCAAATGCACGGTGAGGCATATGACCCCTCTAAAATAAAAGTGAATAGATAAATTACAAATAAATGGGTCTAAAATGTTTTTAGAAAGAAAAGAAAGAAACAAATAAAAAGGAATTGTAGACTATAATTTTTACTAAAGTGTTCTGTTTTGTGGATAGCAAAGGAAACCACCGCTGACTTCATAGGTAAGCAACCTTCACAAAAGTCCCCAGCATGGTGTCTGCCCCGGTGTGCGCTCAGGATTTGGAATAGTTCTCTCTCCTTGTGTAGTCAGTGTGTTGTTTTGTTGCTTGCTTTCAAAATACTGAAAAGTATGGCCGCTGGTTTAAGAAGATGACTGATACATAGTAGATGCTTTGAAGGGAGTTTCATCTGTTTTCTGGCCTTACTTGAGCACAGATTTTCTTTAGTCTCTAGAGAACATAAATTAATGGTTCTGAAGAACTCAGTTTTGGGAAAACTGGGCCAGGAAATAGGGAAGTATGGGTAATGGCTTTAAAGCTCCAGAGAACAGGGGGAAAACTTAGAAAAAAAATTAGGGACAGCTTTTGTAGCCATCCATTCCCATCAGAATTCCCTCCCTTTTCCAATTAGAGGCTGGGTCCCTCAGAGGAAGGCTTCAGACTTTCTTATCAAAATACCCCTAAAGCAAGGGACAGTGAGCAATGATTTTTATCATGAAAGCCCACAAGAATCTCCCATGTTATGCCAAAAGACATCTGTTTGCTTAAAGATAAAAATAAAATCTTTTAATTATTGAAAAGTAAATGATATGTGTAATGCGCATCTGTACACCCACACATGCATATATAAACCTTCTTTTCTCATTAAAGTCATGATTCTGAAAGATGTGCTACCTGAGAAAGTGTTTATTAGCAAGTGTGTGTGGTGTGTGTGCATGCTTGTTTGTGTGCGTGCACGTGTACAACAGCTGTATGGATGTCAGATTAAAACTCCAGGAGTTGTCTCCCTTCTCCACTACTAGATCCAGGGATTGAACCCAGTCCATTAAGTTCACAGAGCAAGATTTTTGCTCACTGAACACTCTCATCGACCCATGTTTCTTTAGATGTTTATGAAACATATAAAGCCAATTCCTTAATATAGTGTCAGCCACAAAAGGAGTCCTTGTATTAAAGCCTTATGCCAACCAGTGAACACATGTTAACCACCTATATTCGTCTAGGTATTAAACTAGGTATTGGTCTTTGAGGGAGGAGAAGCTGTGCCTTTAAGGAATTCTTACGTGTTTTATTCTATAAATGTGTTTCCAAGTGGATGGTGAGTATGAAAAACAGAGAAGAGATACAGTCAATCAATTTATGAAATGGTACCTCAGTTGCCGCACCAAGGCACATGTGAAAAAGATGTGACAGGAATAAATATATGAGTTGGAGCATCAGGGAGGCTCACTGGAAATGAGCCATTTTGGTTCAGTCACAGCCACAGTGTGATTTTTTTTATGTATCTCAAATATTGGTGTATTGAAATCCTAAACCCAAAGTGATAGTATTAGGAAGTGGGGCATTTGTAGATGTCATTAGAGGTCAGGGATTCCTATCAATGTGATCAGCATTCTTATAGAGATGATTCAAAGACTTTCCGCAAAATCTCTGCCAGCTGAGGACAGTGTGTAGACCAGGCCCTTGTTAGGACCTCAAATCTGTTGCACTACAATTTTGGATCTGCCATGCTTCCTGTCATGATGATAATGGACTAGACCTCTGAATTGTAAGTCAACTCTAATGAAATGCTTTTATTCATAAGAGTCCCCATAGTGGTATCTCTTCACAGCAATAGAAAACCTAACTAAGACAGATTCAACCCAAGCCCTTTGTATACCATGTGCATCCTCTACTACAGAACTGGCCAAACTGCCTACGTGAATCTCAGTTGCAAAGAATAGCAATTGGTGGCCTTAAGTGGAGAAATTGTATGGAATGATTAAGCTCTGCCGAGATTGTCACATGTTACCTTATGGAAGACAGTCTGTTGTAAACAACCCACTAGGAAGAACTTTTGTTGGTGGAGCGAAAGAAAATGGTTAATTGGGTTGAGCTCTGCTTCCCTTCTCTCTGGTTCACAAAGGTACAAAGGTCATAGCAGTGGGGGATATAAAAGAGGTTGACCGATAAGACAGTTTAGAAGTAGAGCCAACAGGTTGATACAATATGTTGGTCTTGAGGATGCAGTGTAGTCTAAGATGGCAATTCAATTTTACCTAGAACAACTGGATATACAGTTATTCTATTCACTGAAATAAAGATGTGTCAGTTTGGCAGAGAAGTCAATGACTCTCATTTGAGTATGTTGGGCTTAAAATGTCTGTCAGATATCCAAGTAGGATGTACAAAGTATCTGATGGTTTTAAAGGAGAGGATCCAAAGACCATATCTCTATTCAGGCCAAACAAGAATCCTACAAAGATGTAGCCTTCACAAAACTTTCTCTTTTTACATTGAAATGACAGAGTTGATGACACTCTTTGTCTAACCATTAAAGGTTTGGAAAAAGGTGGAGTATGGTATAGACTGATAAACCTCAATGGCTGTATATCCTTAAGCATTCACAAGCAGAAGAGGAAGTGAAAAGGTTATACAAATGTTGTCAAATGGATTTTGATAAGAATAAAGTTTTATTATAGCTACCTCTCAGTCTTAGCTCCAAGTGCTCAAAATTTCCCAAAGACTTTCCTTCTCCTTAAAGTAAAGGCTATGTCTAATGTGGCTAAGGAGAAGCAGTCCTTGCCCATATAGCTACTCTACAACAACCTCTTGGGACAAGGTTCACTCCACTCAGTCCACGATGGCCTCTTTGCTCTTTCTTGGACACTCCAAGCTGTCCACTCAGAGCCTTTCCCATTGTTTCTTGCCTCTTTCTAGAATAGTTTCTTCTTCTGCCTCTGCATAGTTTCTGTCATTTAAAAAATTGTATTTATTTATTATTTGTATATTGTGTGCATGCATATCAGGAAACAACTTGGATGAATTTGTTTTTTCCTTCCACCATGTTTGTTTGGGGCATTGAACTCAAGACCTCAGGACTGACAGCAAGCACCTGTTCCTACCAAGTCATCTTGCCAGCCATCCTTCATAATTTTTTAATCATTACTTGAGCTCAGTTGAGATTCGTTTGCATGTTATTTGTCTTTCTTGCTAGCTTATAGACATTGATATGCTAGAGGCGTTACTTGGTCTTTTCTGCTTAGTGCTATATCACCAGATTCTAGAATATTACTTGACATTTAAGAGGTGCTTGGAAAAGACCTCATTGAATAAACCAGGGAGTGATTGTTTTTTATCTATTTATTGATTGTTTGTTTGTTTCTTTGTTTTTTTGAGACAAGGTTTCTCTGTGTAGCCCTGGCTGTCCTGGAACTAGCTCTTGTAGACCAGGCTGGCCTCGAACTCACAGAGATCTGCCTGCCTCTGCCTCCGGAGTACTGGGATTAAAGGTGTGTGCCACCACCGCCCGGCTGGGAGTGATCGTTTTTAAATTTATATGCTTCACAATAATTATTTCATTGGTGTAGGAGATCCTTCTGTTTATGTGTTGCTTTCACTGGTTAATCAATAAACAAAACTGCTTGGCCTGATAGGGCAGAACTTAGGTAGGCGGAGGAGACAGAACTGATTTCTGGGAGAAAGAGTCAGAGAGCTGCCATGGAGCTGCCAGGTAAGCCATGCTAAATCTTTCCCAGTAAGCCACGACCTCATGGTGATATACAGATTAACAGAAATGGGTTAAATCAAGATGTGAGAGTTGGCCAATAAAAGGCTAGAGATAATGGGCCAGGCAGTGTTTAAATGAATACAGTTCCTGTGTGATTATTTCGGGTGCAAGCTAGCCAGGAGGGATGGAACAAAGGGCCCCTGCTCTCCTACAACATTTCATGAACAGGCAAAACATGCTAAGATAGAAAGTATCAGAACCACAATTTTTACTGCTTGGAATCAAAGACCAAAGGAGGCAAGAGGTAGAACCAGTATCAAGGAAATTTCTCAAAATAGCACATGTTCTAATGTGAGAGAGAAAGGTTTTCATGCATGATGCAGTAGGCATGCTTGCAGGGAGACAAGGACAACTATTATAAAGGCAATAATGTCCTCTGTAGACCATCAAGACTTGTGTTTAGGTAAACAAAAAGTCAATGACCTGATTTTTAGAATTGGGGTGCAGACCAATGTTCTTCTACTCTGCTGTACATCAGAGTCAAGCAGGGAATATTTAAAACTTCTTGTAATCATTTCATGCCTCAAAGATAAAAAAAAATCAGAATATCCTAGAGCAGGACCTAAGTATCATTGAGTAATTCCTAGATTTGGGCAATTAAAACTTTTTAATACATCTATTCTATTATCTATCTATCTATCTATCTATCTATCTATCTATCTATCTATCTATCTATCTATCTATCTATCATCTATCCGTCCATCCGTCCATCCACCCATCTGTCTGTCTATCTATATCTACGTATGTCACACACATATTTCATCATATACATGTTGTGGTCAAAGGATAGTTTACAGAAGGATTCTCTCTTTGCATTGTACAAATCTTAGGGATATTAAGATCAAGCTGTCAGCCTTGGTGGCAACTGCCTTTGATCAGTGAGCCACCACACTGACGCAATTCTGAAAAACTTGAGAGTCAATATGCCCAGTTTTGTGGTTTAAAAATGTGGTTCCTAGACTGGCAGCTCTGACATGGTCAGGCAATCTTTAGACATGCAGAATCGAACTGCATGCCAGCCAACAGACTCAATGCCTATGCTTGAACAAGATCCAGGGGGTTTGCGTGCACTTTATGATCAGAGACACACTAATACAGACCACAAGGGCAGAGCTGGGCAGGAGAGAAGGGCATTTGTCTTCAACATCCAGAGCTGAGTCAGAGAACAGTAAATCTGCTATGATTTCTAACTCTGATGAGGATTAGGTGCAGAGCTGGGAATGTGGACAGGGAGGCTGTACAAATGGACAACATGTGGCCCTGATGACTCCATGGGGAGGACAGTTAATGGAACAGAGGAACAGGCATCACATAAATATCATGTATGACAATTTGTAGGAGGCAGGATCACCAGGGTGAGTTAGCTCTAGACCGTTAGTTATCCCAAACAGTGATGGAACAGGTGGATGGCATGCTTAAATCTGTATTTGAGGTTTTGGCAAGTATATAGAAATTCTCTATACACTCTAGAAAGAGGTTCAGGGGAGATGCTTCCGTAGGTAAAAGCACCTGTACTGCAAGTGGTCCCAGGAACCTAAGTGAACAGCCCAAGAACATCGAGGTACACATCTGTAATTCCAATACTTCATGGCAAGCAGGGAGGTAGAGGCAGCAGAATCAGCCAAAAGCTCAGAGGGCATCTGTCCAGGAGTATGTAGTCTGGCAGAAACAACAACAGAGGCCCTATCTCAGCAAGATGGAAAAACTCCCAAAACTTGTACTCTGTTCCACACACGTCATAGAACACACACACACACACACACACACACACACACACACACACACACACACATAAATAAATATCTTTTAAAAGTGGTAGCAATGTGAAGATAGTGCAAGAATAAGAATAAGTGGATTTTTTCTTGGTTTTTCAAAAGTATGTAGATCTACAAATCTCTAATATTAGGTTGTGAGGCTCATTATTTTAATCACTGAAATATTTAAAATAGCATCCAAAATTAAGAGAACACACCGAAGCAAACTGGGTAGATAGTGCCTTGCTTGGTTAGCTTGGCTAAGATTCTATTAAATTCTTTTCTTTAGAAATACAAATTTTATTTTTTTATATCCACTCTAATAGCAAAATTGACTTCTTTTGCCACTTCCTAAAAATTACTCTTACAATTGTGAACTTTAGAGCTGCGAATTACTTTTCGCATTGTAAACTACTGGTATATTTGAAAGTTCCTTTAAGTCGCTAATGAAATCTAATGCATACTTCACATGCATGCCGCCTCCTTTTAAATATGTGTGTGAGGTTTGCTGTGAAGAGTTAAGAGTCTAGCAAAACTGCCTAGAAAGAAACTTGAAGCCCAAGGTGTATGATTTGCAATAGAAATGGTCTGTTTAACTATTATGAAGGTATTCTACCATAGCATTCTACATTTTGAAAATTACAATTAACTGCTACATGTAATTTCTAAAGCCGATGAGGTAGAGTCAGACTCTGAGCTTATTATATTTTGGGCTTGGAGTAGATTCATTCTCTCTCTCTCTCTCTCTCTCTCTCTCTCTCTCTCTCTCTCTCTGGATGGAGAAAGAGAGAGAGAGAGAGAGAGATACTGCTTAAATGAATGAATGGTTATAGAAGCGGAATCTGTCTTTCTCAAGCCTGCTCCTTGGTCTAGGACTGCCCAAGGCAGAAGAAGTTGCCCAGTTTAGGCAGGATGGGAAGTTAGATTCCAAAACCTCTGTTTTTCTTCCCTCACTGCTGTTTTGCCCATATCTTCTAGTAGATGTGCAGATGTCACCCAACAAACATTCATTGTGTCATTTTCATGGAAACCCCATGTCAGGGACTGGGGAGATAGCTCAGTAGATCACGAAGACCTGACTTTGAGTCCCCATCACTGAAGTGAAGGACAGGCACTATCACACATGTCTGTCACCCTACTGCTGGGCAATGAAGAAAGGATCTCTAAGCCTCTGACTAAATGATCTAGTCAATGGGTGGGTAAGCTCAGAGTGTACAGAGATAGCCTGTCTGAAAGGTCAGGTTAAATGAACATCCTGAGCCTTCCAAGGCCAACCTCTTACTTGCATAAGTGTGTGCACAGGTGAATGCACCCACATACACTTATATATAAAATACACACATACACACACACACACACACACACAATCTTTGTGTTAAATTTACTTCTAGTAAATTATGTTGAAGGTATTTTTCAGGTATTCATTATTATATGGGCATGTGTATATGTAGGAATATAAGTATATGAATGTGCATATGTAACAATTTTCTGAAAATGTTCTTCCTGTCCTGCAGTAAGAAGCATGCTTTATTAATGAAAAGAATATATACATATGTGTGTATGTATTTATTATCTATTATCTGTTATGTTCCAAAGCCGCTTCTCTTCTATTTGATGGGGAGAAAGCTTTGGTTGTGGAATTTACATTCCCAACACAAAGCTTAACTTTACCTAACAGTGTTACACAGCCTAATATATTCTATTTCAATCTAATCTTTTCTATATTTCAATAATCTCTTCCTTCCTTTTTTCAGAGAAATACTGTTGATGACCCACTAAATGGATTTAACAATATGCTTCAGGGTTCCAACCGTTAGTTCAAAAATATTGCCGTATATAGTGTCAGATCTGATTTTATAAGTTGTGGTGATGCGTTTGTCAATCCCTGCAGGCATTTAGTATGATATATTTAATACTAAGGAGAAAGAAATAGAGTTGGCATCTGCACGTGGGCAGCATTTTCCTACTTGAAACTTATATGATTCAACGTTTATGTTTATCACCAATTATTTTAAAAAATATTCTTAATATCTTCTTTAAGTAGAAATCAATAAATGAAGCTTTGACCCTATGTATAAGCCATCAAGGTCTCTAGGAGATGTGTGTGGGCTAACGGTCACTCTTGCATGATATTCTACTGGTAGATCCACTGTACCTGGCAGATATAAGGCTGACTTCCTCCTAGAAGTCTCTAGACTTGAGACTGATGTACAGTCTGTGATCTAGGTCCTCCCTTCTAAATGTAAGATTCTAAATAATCCTAGAGCATTACCTAAGAGAAATCATATTATTTCTTTGAGAAACAAAGACATTTAATATAACATCTGGATATTTGTGAAGTAAGGCATCGTTATCATTTTCACCTAAAAATGTGCTCTCATATCTGAGGTTCTGACACTGGTTGCCATTTGGCTGAGTTGCAAGGGCAACCTCTTGCTTTCCCTAAGTCTGTTATATTGGCAGGGGTGTGAAAGACAAAGGTGAAGTGCTGGGTAGAGGAAGGAAGAAATCCCTTCAACTTGCCTGGACTGAAGATTCCATGGAGGAAATAGCAGACATACATACAGTATGCTCATAAGTCCATGTTCTTGCTTGTCTCTAAAATTGGATGGTAATACCAGGATTTAAAAAAATACAGCCTAGATGACTTACTGCTACTCCATAGGCATGACAAATGTTTATATCAATCAGTATTAATCAAGAGGAGGCATCTACTTGTCATGATAACAGAAGCCATAGAACAATTAGAAAAAATATACAAGGTATCAAATGCTTGCTTCCTTCCATCTTTCTCCCTTCTCTCCCTCCCTCCTTCCATCTCTCCCTCCTTCCCTCCCTCTCTCCCTACCTTCCTTCCATTCTGTTTTTGAAGATAGTATCTTTTGTAGCCCAAGCCAGCCTCATGTGTTTGAACATGATACGCAGCCATGGATGACTTTGAACTTCTCTTCCTCCTGCCTCTATTACCCAAGTGCTGGTGTTATGGGCATCTCCACCACATTCAGTCTTTACTTTTTTTAAAAAAAAAGATTTTATTTAGTCATTTACTTATTTATGTCTATGAGTATTTTGCCTGCATGTGGGTCTATGTATTGCTTGTGTGCTCAGTGCATGCTGAAGTCAGAAGAGGGTATTCGATCCCATAGAACTGGAGTTCCAGGTGGTCGTGAGCCACCATGTGGGAGCTGAGAACAGAACTGGGGTCAAGAGCAACAAGTGCTCTTAACTGCTAAATCATCTCTGCAGCCCCATATTTTCATTTATTTCTTTCAGATAGGCACTCACTAAGTAGGCCAGGCTGATCTCAAATTGCACTGTAGCTCAGGCTGGCCTTGGGACTCGTCTTACCTTAGCCTCCAGACTTCTGTGATTGTAGATGTGTACCACCACCCTTGGTTAGTTATTGGTAACTGTTTATACATTCTCTTAGATGCGTACGTTCAATTCTTTAAGAGTCCACACGTGGGGGTGGTGATCATGTCCCTATGCTACCATACTCCTGATTCTCTGGAAGACACCCTCAGAGTAAATTTTCTTACCTTACAGTCACTTTCCATGACCAATGTGAACTATAGTCAGTATTATTTATCTAGTGCAGTCTCTACTTGTCTCCCCAGGTATAGATCACAATGAAATTGAGTGCTTTTAGAAGTCCTTAAAATATTAAGACATTTGAAAAAAATATGTCTGATGCTTGACCTGAACAAAATGATGCAGGGGAACCTTCAGAAATTCTGTATGCATAGAGCCCAATGTGATCATGTGATCATGGGACAAGAAGACAAACCACTGGTGGTAATTCTCAGTGGGTTAATGCTGGCTCTCTGTACCTCGGTGCTTAACAAAATCACAGCTGTGAGCTAGGACTAGGCTATGAACTTAGATTGAGCTGGATAAGGGAACTTGTGACTGCCTAGTGCCTTGATAGTGGTGTTGATACCTGTCCGTTGTTGAGCCCTTCCACGTGGACAGCTCTCAGGACATGACAGGGCATCCTCAAAATTGAGAATCTAGTCTGTAGCAGAGATGGTTCTGAGATCTCTCACAGCTCCACGTTCTGAATCTTCTTCACTCCCAGAAGGCTGAACTTGCAGTTCTAACTGAGCTCCGCCTCTGTCTGGCTGTGGCAAAGTGTCCACTCACGTCTCAGTCTGTCTCCATTCCAAACAAGATAGTTACATGATCTTGGAAAAGGTTATTTAACTTTTTGAGTCTCAGAGTCTTCAGAGGGAGCATGGAGGTGTTGATCGTGTATGCTGGCAAGTTTGTTGTAGGGATCCATAAAATAGTGAACACAAAGTGCTTGGTGGAACTGGAGGACACAGCAGACTTTCAGTAACTAATGGGTATAATTATCACCTTCATGCATAAAGAGTTCCCAGCTTACCTCAGGGCCTAGAAGCCCAGCTCAATAGAGGGCTGCCTCTCTTGGATGTTCTCAAGGGGTGGTATGAAGCAGCTCCTCCGGAGTAGGGAACCTTTAATAAGGTTGTGCCGATTATGGGGAGAAAGTCATTAAGGGCACCAAGCTGGTTGGATAAATTGGATACATACATTGAGCATTTTTTTAATGGCCATGTGCTTTTATTCTTACATGTGCTTTGGAAATACGCTTTTAGTTTGCATGACTTCTGAACCCATTTCTAGAATAATAATAATAATAATAGTAATAAGGGTAATAGCTAACATTTACTGAAAATTACTAAGGGTGCTACAAAAACCTTTGAAGTAGGGTGTGTATCTGACTTGGTATCATGGTAATGGATAAAGCATTACAGCAGAAAGAGTGGAGATGTCCCCTCCCCTTTTTTCTAACGCGGCTCCCACCACCTACCCACCACCCCTTCCCTTCACCATTCCCTGTTCGCAGATGTGCAAGTCATCATTAAAGCGTGCAACTGCCAATTTTCTCTTCCTACTGGTAAAGTATAGGTACCAAGGCTTTCATTCACACATCAGCAAATATTTATAATGCTTTCTCTGAGGCACTGGTCAAAGGCCTGAGGTAGAACATTCCTGCATGGACCAACTAGTCCAGAAACTTAGAGAGTTCCCAGGTTACTCCCACAGTCAATCAGAGTTTTTTTTAGCAAAGTACCTACCCCTGTGCCAGATTTTACATAGTTTTTTTGTTGTTGTTGTTGTTATGGTTGTTGTTTTAATTCTTTTTTACATTTCTCTGTCTCTGTGCCTCTGTCTCCCTCCTCCCCCACTGTGTGTGTGTGTGTATGTGTGTGCACGTGTGTGCACTTGTGTGACTGCACATGCCTTGGCACAGGTGTGGCTTTTAAAGGAGAATTTGCAGAAGTAGGTTTTCTCCTTCTACCATGTGGGTTCCAGGGATCAAATTCAGGTCCTCAGGCTTGATGGAAGGTGTACTTACTTACCTGCTGAGCCATCTGGCCAGCCCACTTGTCCTGCTTCACAGCTCATATCAAAGTGAGGTTGCTCGTTAAAGCAATAATTTTCTGCAGTAAGTCTAAGTTGGTCATGAGTACTGTTTGCCGTCTTTGGCAGTTGGCAGTGAAATACAGATGTGGTGTAGCCTTGTAGGGAAGTTCTTTAGAGCACCCCGCTTTGTAGAAGTGTTTAGTCTCTGTGTTTTGAATCTCAGGTTCTGAAGCCTAACAGGATTTCTGATCATTTAGGGGGTGTGTCATTTTGGATTGTTAACTCTGTCAGAGCTGAGAGATACAGCAGTGATTGCCACCGGCTAGTCACTCTTCAAAGGCAAATGAAAGAATAAAATTCCTTGCTGAAAGATATTTAAACAAAGACCTTTTATCTATGTAGATGCCACAGCTCAACATGTGCAATTGGGGACACTCTTTCTAAATAAGGTTTGTTTTAGTGATGTCTTTATGGTTTGAATGTGGAACGTCCCCTCAAAGCTCAAATATTTGAACAGTTAGTCCCCACTGTGTTGTACTGTTTTGGGAAGACTTGGAGCCTTTGGAACTGAGACTTAGCTACAGAAGAGAGGGGCCAGGGGTAAGACTTGAGGTGGTATATCCATTTCTGGTTCTGACTTGCGTTCTCAGTGTCCTTATTTGCCATGATGTGAAAAAGACTCAGCTGTAAACTCCTGCCATGCCAGCTGCTTTCCCTAACAGAATCGGGTCCCCTGAACCTTGAGATGGAGTGCGTCCTTCCTACCTCTCACTGCTTCAGGCATAGCAGTGAGGAAAGCTGCCCAATGGTTGGCTACTGTCAAGAGGTTTGGACAGCTAGAGGAGCCGGGGTTTAGGGCAGACCGTTTCACATTGGTGGCTCTGTGTTTTACTTTTTAGGAAAATCGCCCTCCAAGGAACGCAAATATAATATAAAGAAAAGGCACAATGTCAGTCTGCTGCTGAAGCACATTGGGAACGTTGCCTCTGAAAGAGTAAGACAGGCCAAGAATTGACTTTTTCTAAAGAATGAAATAGAGCTCAACTCTCAGGAAATAGATTTGACAGCTCTGCAGTTTGTTTCCTTAGGTAAAATATTTCCATTGATGGCTGCTCCATCCCTTCAGGCCTGGAGGACACTGGCACGAGACCCAGAGGACAGTGTGTTTATTATAATGACATCATAAACCCTAAGAGGGAACTCTGTGGAAAAACAACACCTACTAAATTTCTTGATCATGCTGAAGATCAATTATAAGTGTGGAAGTATTTTCATAACTAAAATTCATTTTTAAATTTTATTATTATTACTACTATTATTTTATTTTATTGGGCTTTTTTTTTGAGACAGAGTTTCTCTGTGTTGCTCTGACTGTCCTGGAACTTGCTCTGTAGACCAGGCTGGCCTCAAACTCACAGTAGGGGGTGAGAGTATACACATCGCTCACCAGTGTTTCTATTCCCTTCCTATGTCCTTAGTTCGATTTGCCTTGTTCAGGCAATGTACCACAGAGAAGGATGTTTGAGTATGTGGGTGTCAGACAGGGCCTCACTTGCGGGCACATTCTGGGCTCACACTTGAGCTTGCTACCTTGCCAAAGATAACCCTGAACTTCTGATCTGCCTCCACCTTCCAAGTGCTGAGATATCAGGCATGCACTACTGTGTCTGTCTACAGTGCTGGGCACTATGCATGCCAGGCAAACGCTCTGCCAACGTAGCAACGCCCCAACGTAGCTCTCCCAGTTCTCTGTTTCTTTAAAGGATGACCAAGTGTGTGTTGTGTCGCAGTGTAAAGATGACTAGCATATTATAGAGGAAAAAATGTCTTGAACGTCCCTCCAAATCCCAAAGTGTTGCTATTGGCAATATTTCCAGAGAAACCTCTTAGCTTCACAGAATCTCTCTAAACTGGGAGCTTATTGATGGATACAAAACAATAGTGTTACAAAGGAATTACTCAACTGTCAATTCAGTCTTTTCTGTGTATGGAATTAGATCTCCTGACTTAGAAGCCTTAAATGACCTTTGAGGGCTACCCAGTCCCTTATCACTTATTTGTGCCATGGCTTGTTCTGTATTAAACTGCAACAACAATTTTTTTCTTCCTAATTTCTCTGCTAAAATTGCTATGGCTAATCTGTGATCAGTGCATCTACCCAGCTTATAACTTTTACAGTTAGATAGCTGTACTGGTTTCCCAGAATTACCAAAATAAAAGCTATAACTGGAAGTTTATTCCCTTGAAGGTCTGTGTGCTGGGAAGTCCAAGACCAAGGATGGGATGGATATGAACAGGTTCCTTCTGCTGTCTTTGGGTTTATCTCTTTGGTAACTTTGCTTAGCTCCTACAACAGTGTGTAATCCTTGTTATTCTTTGGTGTAGGAGGGTATTGCTTTCATTGGTTAAATAAAGAGACTGCCTTGGCCTTTTAATAGGGCAGCCCTTAGGTGGGCGGAGTAGACAAAACGAAATGCTGTGAGAGAGAAGGCAGTGTGGCAGACGCCATGTTTCTCTGACCCAAGATGAACACTGGTTAAACACATACCGGTAAGCCACATCCTCATGGTGATACACAGATTAGTAGATATGGGTTAGTTTAAAATGTAAAAGTTGGCCAAAAAAAAAAACCCCTAAAACTAATGGACCAGTCATTTAATTAATACAGTTTGTGTGTAATTATTTCGGATATAAACTAACCAGACACCAAAAAACACAGCCCTCTCCTCCTTACTACAATTCTTAGGTGTGTCTCTAAAATCTCTGCTTTTGTAGTCATCTGCCCAGGCTACATTCCTGGAGGAGGGGAAGCTTTATGGTTCCAATTTCCCTCCTTTAAAAGATATAACCCATTAGATACAGAGCCCACTCTAATCAAAGACCCTATTTTAACTGCATTATAGTTGCAGAGAACTTGTTTCCAAACAGAGTCATATCCTTGGGTCCTGGGGTCAGGATTTATTGTAGCTTGAATCTAAGGTGTCCTCCATAGATGTATGTGGTGAGTACTGTATCCAGCTGTTAGAAGTGTTTAGGGAATCTGTAGAAGTCATAAGAGGTAGCCCCTCACTAATGGAAATACGTTACGTGGGGTGAATTTGAATGTTCTGTCACATGCCCACCTGCCCAGTGTCTTGCTGTAAGGTCTAGCCTATGCTTCCTGATCTGCCACCATCTGCTGCCAAGGATGGAACTACTCTGTCTTGTCTTCTTGCTACGGAGGACCAAACTGTCTTAAAGTCATGAGCAAAGTAGATCATCCCTTCTGGTATGGTCAGATATAATTATGGTTAAATCATGCAAATTAGCTATCTCAGGACCCAGACATACCGTTTTGAGGACTACAAACCAATGTACAGCAATCATCTGGTGTCACAACCAACGTGGTTGACAATAGCCTCACCAAAGTCTTTGCAAATAGACTATATTTCAGTCACTAGTATCAATGAACTTTGAGATTTTCCAGTGAAAGAAATAGATGCTTTTAAATTCTGAAATACTTATTGCATTACTTACTTTTCTGTTGCTGTGCTACAACATTGTGACCCAGGCAACTTACAGAAGGAAGGGTTTATTTGCAGCTTGCAGTTCCAGAGGGAAAACAGTCCACCTCTGTCACCATCATGGTCTGGAAGCATGACAGCAAGCAAGTATCACATGTGGTGGGAGGAACAGCTAAGGACCCACCACTCAACCAGCTAGCAGGAAACAGAGAGAAGAAACTGGGAACGGTATGTGGCTTTTGAGACCACAAAGCTAGCCCCCAGTGATATGCTTCCTCCAGTTAGGCCACACCATCCAATCCTACCCAAACAGTATCATAAACTGGGAGCAAGCATTCAAATGACCAAGCATGTGGGGGACACTTTATCTAAACCATCATGCTTAGGCTGTATAGTTCACACACGAGTTTCTTTACATGCCCATTGAAGGAGCCACATTCTCTTGCTGCCTTTTGTTCCAACTTAACCATCGTTGATGCCTTCAGCTCCAAGTTGCTCTCACTGACTCTGATGTTGGCCTGATGACACCAGACCAGTGCTGCGCCTAACGAAAGGAAGAGCTTTGGTTCTACTTCAGACCCAGCTCCGAGTCCCACTCAGACCCTGCCTACTGAAAATATCGTCAGTAATGTTTCTTCAAGTGGAAAAAGGCTGATGAGGTTTAGAATAAAATGACTGCCACTTACCCTGGCCACTAACTGGCCAGAAGCACTTGCAGTCCCTTCAAATTCTGCCCTATCCATATTGATTAAATGACTTGAATCATGAATGCAAAATGAAATAGCATGTCAGAAACATTACAAAACCCAGCAAGGATGTTGTCAAAGATTATTAAATAATTTGGGAAAACATGTGTGCCACAATTTGCATTGAAAATGCAGATTCAGAAGGACATAGGATGCCAGAGTTTGTGTGAGTACAAACACTAGATCATTGTAACCATAGAGTATTAAGTCACCTCTTTGGTTATGGTCTAAAATAAGGAGGTTAAATATCTAATCTATACAAACGTTCTTTCTTCTCTGTGTGTAGTGTGTGTGCACGCGCGTGTAGCTCAGATATTGGTATCAAGTGTTTTTCTTGGTTGCTTTTCATCTAATTTTTTGAAACAAGGTATCCAACTAAAAGTGAAGCTCATCAATTTAACTCCACTTGATGGACAATGAGCTCCAGCGATCAGCCTATCTCTGCTGCCCCACTCCCTAGCACTGTTTAAACTGACAAACGCTTGGCTATTATGTGGGGAATTGTGGATCCAAACTCAGGTCTTCATGCTCATATGATAGATCCTTAACTGGCTAAGAGATCTTTCTAGCCCCCTTCTTTCTATTTTTTAGTCTATATTCCCGATATTATAAATGGGATTTGAGAGGGGAAATGGCAATTGAGTGGGAAGGCTTTTGTCTTAAGGTATAATCACTCATTCTTGCAAGTCGCAGAGGGACAAACACAAATGCACCATAAATTATGGTTAGGAGTGGAGGGCGAGGTGAGGGGTGAACGGAGCTGTGTTTTGAACTCGATTCCAGCCTGACTTTGCCCTTTCATTAGTTTAGGCTGAAGACGATTAACTCTCTATGGCTGCAGCAGAAAAACATTACCCAGACTCAGGAGCTTAAAGCACAGAGACTTCTGTGTTTTCACACAATTCTACAAATTAAGAGTCTAGAAAGGCTCTCACAAGTGATGGGACCATCAGCTAGGCTACCAGCTAGAGCAAATTAGAACTCTACCTACACTCCAAGGCAGACAAGGCTCCATCTTGGAATGCTGCTCATCACACAGACCTGGAGTAGACTTTAAGGACTACTGCATGGAAGCTGGGCTTTGCTTCAGTGCCTAGTCCACTCCCTCCCTTGGCCTTCTTGGATGAAGCTGCTGCTTTAGACAGATGGGAGAGAAAATCTTAGCTTTTTGAGGACAGGAAACCTTGGAGTGCCCCATGACTTAAAGACACATGGGGTAACATTCCTGCCTAACACAGATTCCATTGTAGTACCCAAGAGTGCAGTTCTAGTCTTTAACTGCTTCATTGTCCCATGGTTGGTCCTGGTGCTGATCTCACCAGCAGAGCCTTTTCTTTTCCAGGCACTCCCAAACTGCATTCTTGCTTGCCCCTGTGGAGCACCATTCCACCCTACCCTGAACTTATATTTTTAAACACCTACTTAGGAATATTACCAGACTACTTAGGTCATGTTTATTATTTAATTTCTCTTTCGTAGTTTTAGATCTTTCTGTCCAATGATTTGTTCAATGAAAATTGCCTTATTGAGAGCAGAACACTTCCCCCATATCAAAATAAAGCCAGACTGGGTTATCGAGGGTGTGTTATTTAGTTTCACTAATTACTTGAACCTTGAAGATAGGGACAGAACAAATGCTTCACTTCCATAATGACAGTAAACTTGGATTCGAAAATCAGGGTATTGCAGTGGAATGTTCATAGGCTTTGATATCCATTGACATGCTTCTTACTTCTTTGCCCTGTTCATGGTTTATTTTCACTCACACTATTGTTATATGTTTTTTCTGAGGTTAAAATTGTGGGCGTATGTGTGTTTTGCCTGCATGTAAGCCTGTGCAGCACATGCATGCTTGTGAAGTCAGAAGATAACAATGAATCCCCTTAAACGGGAGTTATAGATGGTTGTGAGCCACCATGTAGGTGTTGGGAATTGAACTTGGGTTTTCTGGAAGAGCTCTGAACACAATCCATGGAAATATGCAAATCATATTCAAGTTATATGGTTTACATTTTAATTCTTATTTTTATTACGTTATTTATGGTGTGTGTGTGTGTATATGTGGGGGGGGCATGTAGACAGGTCAGAGGAAAACTTCTAAGAGTGTTCTCTTTCCATTATGCAGGTCCCAGGGGTTGGATTCACCTTGTCAGTCTTGGGAGCAAGAATCTGTGCCTGCTGAGCCATTTCTCCAGTTCCAGTTTCCAGTTTATAAATTTTGCATGAAAGCACATAGCACTGAATTGAAGTATTATTGTTCACATACTACTTATAAGTATTTCTTCTTCCACTAATATTGCTCACATTACAAAAAATTTCTCAGACCTTGGTCCTGAGTCCAGACTACATGGTAAAGATGATCCTGATGGTGACAGTGACCACTGAAGTTCATTGTGAGTACTCTGTATTAGGGATGGGTATAATACACACACACACACACACACACACACACACACACACACACACACACACACACACACTCACTGACATGGGGAAAACCATCTCATACCTTAACAGAGAAGATATGCAACCTGCTAAAATCTTGACCTCGTTAGCAAATGCAAGATTTTAACTCAGACACTCTGGCTCCACTCTGCTCCTTAATTATTCCATACTTTGCTTCTTGGGTTTAGTTTGGACTATAAAGATTAAAAGAAAAAATAAATTGCAATACACATGGCTCACATCCTGTCTAGTGCCAGGTCTAATGTATGGAAACAGTTCAATGCAGTTTAATGATCTTTCTTGAAGATATGTTGGTATGTTTCAGGTCACCCTTTTGCAGCCATCACAGGATGGTGTCATGCAATGACAGTCTTTCATACTCAGGTTAGACCTGAGGGAGGCTTCCCACCTTAGTAGCTAAAAGCCTAGAAGATATCTGACAATCTTGGTGCTGTGAAAGGGAAGTCCCACTGAAGTGAGGAACTTTACTGTGGTACCTCCCAGTGACCTTGAAGCAAGTTTACAGGTCGTGAAGACCAATTAGTTGCTATGGTGTCAATGAGTGCAAATTGCTGTAGGTTGCTGGCGAACAGGGAAATCTCTGCTGGGTCAGTGCCCGGGGCAATGAGGTACTAAAGCTTCTGCAGGGGGGCTAGAGGCAGACACCTTTAAAATGCCACAACCCTGCTGGGCTTTGGGGGTCTACTCATAAACAGCAGTAGTTCCTCCTGCCTCTCCAGCCTGTGTGTATAAATCAAGGTATTCATTTCAGCCTTTAACCTTTCTGTGTGGCCCACATTAGTTTTATTTTAGGATTGATTTTTTTTTTTTTGTTGGTGTCAAAGCAAGTGATTTAACACAGAATTGCTTATACTGTGCAACTTTTACTTATCAGTGCAACTTTGGATATAACTAACAATCTTCATTTTAAAGCATTTCCTATTAAAATTAACAGAAATGAAGACAGTTAAATAATGTCTCTGTTGAAACATGGAAAACATTGGTTCAACCTTGAAGAAGAAAAGGAATCCACAATTCTGAAATGAACCCAGGTATTGCCACTTGTTACAGTAAAAATGGGTAAGACAGAGCTCTCCAAATGAGTGATGCATGTCCTGTCAAAATAAAGAGTTCACTGAGATAATTAAAATAATTTTCATTCTGTTAATAATGAAGTGTCATGGCTGAGGGTGATTGTTACAGATGTCTGCATAGAAAAGAGTAGAGCATCTTGTCTTTGAAAAAACATAACCGTATCCCACAATTGCAGGATGTTTTATTCATATGGTGTTTATGTCTGGATATGTCCAAGCTATTTGCTAGGTGAACAGTCACACTTGATAGATCCAGGAGGGAATTTCTTGGTACAATGAGCAAAAAGAGCTATTTTGTTCTTGTGCTCCAACCTCAGACCAAGAGGAGGAAAAAAAAAAGCTGTCATAAAAATATGGTCACCTTCCTGTCTTTAAAACAGTGATAGTGCCTGGGGAAGGATTTTCAGAATGAAAAAGAAAGTGGTGACATTACACAGGAATCTCTGTGCTCTTCACCTTGTAATAGTCAATCTTATTTAGACAGTAGTCTCTGAGTGGGCTGCATACTGTACTGTGAGAGACAGCTCGGGACTCGGGGCTGCAAACCCACAGAACCGTTACATCTGACAGAGAACTGGGCCCTCTACTAAAACTTTACTGTTTAGCTCTGTTCCGCAATGCTTTGACAAGCACCGTCATCCAAACTACCTATGATAACAATAAATCACTTTTCCCTTCTTTATGATCTCTTGCTTTCTCTGTCCCGTGTCCCCCCCACCCCGCCGTGTTCCCTCAACGCTGAGAAGGGGAAGACAGACTCCTTATAATTGGAAAGGAAAAAGGCAGCATAAGCGTTGACAGTAAAGCTTTTTGTTAGGTAGCTATAAAGTTTCAGCAATTGAAAATAAAAGATGCTAATACCAAATGGAAGGTGTATCTCTAACCAGGGGGCTGCCCTGGGGTGTTGAGCCTTCCACATTCAGGGGTAATGTAGGTCACTATCAGTAATAAGAGCGGGCAGAAATTTCTGTTGTTCATTTAGTTTCAATGACCCCTAGAAAGGGCTACTTACTGAAGTGTGTTGGTTTGTGGAAGTAATTCTGTGGGGAATATTTTAGATTATGCTACAGGAGTGGTACTTGCAATAGGGGGGGAAAATCACCATTTAAAGAAACACTGACATCACATCCCAAATTCTGCTACCTTCCTGGTACACAGATACAGCCAAGTTTGTGCTTGGAAAGGAAAAGGTTTTCTGTGTGGATTGAACATTTCATATCAATGGCGTCATTGTAAATTCATGGTTGTTCACCTCCCAGATGGAGAACAAGCATGGCAAAGCAAAACAGGAAATGGGAAACTATTACCGAAAGCCATGAAAGAAGCTAGCTCTGCCGGCAAGCGGGGACTCTGCAGTGAATAACCCAAGTGGGGGATACACTTGAGTGCCCATGACTCCCATTCCAAGGGTCATAGCACCTGTTGTCCCAGGGACTTGCCCATAGAAACCCATGCCCAAGCTCTGAAAACTGGGCCAGGGTATTAATGAGCAGACAGCCTCCGGTGTAATAGCCACCAGTGCAAAACTCTGGATTAGCAGCTTTGCACAGTGGAGCATTTGAGGAAATGTTCTTGATGGATCGTCTAAAACTATGCTATTTTTTTTTTAAACTCTCGAGAAATTGAACCCAAGTGACTTACCAATGATCGGAAAGCGTGTGACATTACAACACTCAGGCTAGAACAGGAAGGCTCTGAGTGTTAGACCTGCCTTTTGTTGATTTTACCTACAGGGCTTATCTGGAATCTATGCTTGATGCCTGGTGAAAGCAAGGGTGTGGGCTTTGGGCCTACTGTCCTTTTCTAGACCACTAAAAGTCATCATTGAAAGCTGCCTTTAGCCAGCTTGTGAGAGCTCTAGTGTCTGTATGGATACTTGCGTTCTACACTAGCTTAGATGGTCTGCCCGCAGACACTCGGAGATTCTCAGATGACTCATTTAGAAGACTATGGTACCACTGAATAGGGCTCACTCTGTTTTAGATCTTGATTCTAGGTCAGAGAAGGGCAGAAGGAGATTTGGGTGCACAGTGGGGCAAGGCAGAAAGATTGGCATGGGTAGTTTTTAGCTATCTGCTTTGAAGTCTTCAATCAGCTGAATTCATGTGACGACAAGAACTCTCTCTCTGAGATGCCATTTTTGGGAATGGAGGAGAAAAGTGAGTGAAAACATACATGCGGCTGCTAATCTATCATTAATTTTCAAGGTTTGGAAGCACCTAGAAGACACATTTCTTGGAGTGTCTATAAGGGCATTTCCAGAAACTTCCAGAGAGGGAAAGCATACCCTGAACATGAGCGACACCATCCCAAGGACTGGAGTCCTGGGAGATATAAAATTTATCAGAAAACAAGCCGAGTACAGCACCTTCCCCCTCCGCTTCCTGACAGATGCACTGCGACCATCTCAAGCTCTTGCCACCTTGCCTTCAGTGCCATGCTGAATTGTGTCTCTTTACACAGTGAGCCCGAATAAACCTTTTCCTCCTTAAATTGCTTTTATCAGAGATTTTGTTAGCATAGCAAGAGAAGTAACTAATAGCGTGCATCCTGGATTACGTCTTCCTAATCAGTCCGCCCACCTAGATTTAGCTTCCTATAGACGACGCTATCTCTTCTTAATCTTAAATGCCTTACAGTCATCTGAATATTTAACACTTAGATGGTGTTTTAATCTGAAGGTGTTTCCCACATTTTATGTGTGGTGTACTTAATCTTCATTACAAACTGTGTTGAGGCAAGGGGTCTTCAAGAAACCATGCAGTCACAGGGCTTTGTCCCTGTTGGGGAGTTAGCATTTCAAGTCCATTGAGAAAAGGAGCAGATCCTAAAACACCCACTTCCATTCCAAGATTCTTGCCAAGTCAGGCACACAGTGAAAGAGACCCGATAGCAGATGTTTGGATAAAAGCTGTCTCTAGGCCCATTGACTCCCTCTGGAGCATTTTAGGAACTGGGGCAACTATTGTCTCTCAGAAGATATTTTGTCTCTTGCCTGCCTGGCAAGGTGTCCCTGCCTTGCAATGCTAGTCAAACAAGGACAAATCATGCCATTGTCCCTGTGAGCTCCCCATCGGGTAGGTAAGTAAGCATGGTAGAGAAGAAAGTGCTCATGGCTCAGCAGAGGTTGGTGCAGCACTGAGAAAGTAGGTGCTGCTCGAACTTTGGCCGAGAAACACTGGGAGAGCCTAGGACATTCGGGTGTAGTGCACAGAACAGTCTCTGCCCAGCCTGAGGGTGTGACAGACAGGTGCTCCCTGTCTAGTCTGATGCCTCAGCCCATTCAACCTGGCTCCTTAGATTATCTCTCCTTGTGGCTACCCCACTGATGAGTCTCAATAAGCCTTATCTACTGCTCCAGTGCAGCTTGACTGTAGGAGCGTTCCAATGCAGGAGTGGCTTTGTCATGGAAGCTCTGAGTTACTCAGGCGGTTGAGGCAGGGATCAAGAATTTGAGGCCAGACTGGGCAGCAAAGTGAGACTGTCTCTAAGTTCAGTGCTTGGTTGTATATTCTTTTTGTCTTTCTTCCCCGCCCCCCCCTTTTGTCTACTCACTTTATAGTGGGAAGAAGAGACTTAGTAAGTCACACAGTGGGGCCATGGCAAGAGCCTGTTGATTGGCATGCATTTAACTAGTGACACAGCCTGTTGATTGGCATGCCTTTAACTAGTGACACACCCTTTGGGCCGGGGTCTGTTTGTGATAGATTAAATCAGGAAAGTAAGGCTTACAGAACCAAGCTAGAGGGCCTGGATCACGTCCAGTTGAAGAGAAAACATTACTTCACCTATTTATCTCCTTCACAAATAGGGACTAGGGAAGAGTAAGGAAGTTGCAAGAGGAGTTGAGAGATATCCTGCCAATAACGATCAGTGTGTTGAACCAGTAGAAGTGTTCTGGGAGGAAGTGCCAGAGGCAGCGATGGGTCTGGTTTTATTTAGCACATTTAATAATGATCTGGAAGGGGGAAAACACATTAAAATCACAGATTATCCTAAATTGACAGGTGGTGTAAACACAAATGAGGGCAAACAAAAGGATATAAAGAATTTAGAACAGAAATGAGATTCCAACCAGGGGGGGGTGCGAAGAATGCTCTCACATCTGTGCAAGTATCCTAAATCAGCAATGGAAATTGTTTTAAAAGTCATTTAGCTGAGAAAACATTCATGGGCATTGCCCACGTTTATATATGCTAAGCACCCCCCTCACACACAGCACTCAGTTATTTTTGCTCAGCTAGATTAAACTGTTTATTCCTACTACTTCAAAATACAAATCTGATTTTGCCCCTCCTCTGCTTGAAGGGTCTCTTGTCTTACAAATTCAGATTAAGTTCACTGGTCCTGGAGGAAATCTTCCTCCTCTGCTCCCTTAACCTTCGCAGTCTCTGATATGTCTGCCTGCCCCTCTCTCCTGGATGCTTCCAGGCCCACTCACTGGCAAATCCCTGACTACATCCTACCTTGCTGCTAATGTTACCAAGCCTTTCTCTTTCCTGTCTTGTCTTGTAGGGAACTTCCACATTAAGCTCTGGCCCCACTTCCTTTCTAGATTTTCTGAGCAAAACCCAACTTCACTTCTGAGTTTTGTTTGGTGCCATGGTTGCCTTCGCACCCACTAGCCCTTTAACAATGACAATGTGTGCATTTACTTATTGAGAAAATCTGTGTCCCAGACTCTCCCTGTGTGGTGCATTTTACACACATTGTCTTTGTAACTGTGCAACCACCTTAGGATGTAGCACTGATGATCTTCATCAAAGGAAATGGTAAGTCCATGTTAAGTTCAATAACCTGCCCGTGATCGAGCAGCTGATGCAAATTTGATGTATGCTGTGAATATGTTCTATTAGCACTGATTAATAAATAAGATGATTTGATCAATAGCCAGGCAGAATAGAACTAGGTGGGAAGTCTAAGCAGAGATAAAGGGAAAAAGAAGGCAGAGTCTGGGAGAGGCCAGCAGCCTCCAGAGAAGCAAGATGGGAGATAACAAGTCACAAGACTCATGGTAAGATATAGAAATGGGTTATTTTAAGTTGTAATAAGCCTGAGATAAAAGACCAAACAATTTGTAATTAATATTAAGCCTCAGAGTGGTTATTCGGGAACTGGTGGGTGGGAGAGAACCTACAGTTATACAAACTCCTTTCAAAATCCAGACTTTTGAGATTCTGTTATTATCATAATTCATTTCCTTGCCTCCCTGTGGACTATGCAAAGTTCTTGAGGACAGGGACCATATTATGATCAACTAGCACCTCGAGTTCCTTGCATGGTATACACAACTTCATAATAATACCAACAAAGATAATTAATAGTTAATGTGTGCTAATCATGCATCTTCATGAGCCATCCCAGCAGGTGTGAGGTGATAGCTCATTGTGGCTTTGATTAGCATTTCTGCAATGGGTAGTTATTACCCATAACTATTAACCATTTGTGTGCCTTTTCCTTTTCTTTTTTCTTTTTTAGAGAATTGCCTGTTCAAGTTCTGAGCCCATTCTTAAATTGAACTGTTGGTCTGTACAGGATTGCATGTAACTATTGACTGTCTTCATGTGTTTGCATAGGTTATTTTTCAGTCATCTGACAGAAAATCAGTTTATACTGATAGGGATCCCAGCACAGAACTTGGGTGAGACCAGATGAATGGACAGCACTGACTCCTTGGTTGTTGTTAGATTCATCTGCTTTGCACGAGCCATTTTGAATCCTTCTAGGCATTTGATCCACACGGTCTCATGTTTATGGCACAGGTCATCTTTAGTTTCTTTTGTTTGTTGGCCTCTCTTATCTTGACTTTTACTGATATTCTCTATTGAGGCAGAAAGGTCAGCAAAATCCAGAACCAGGGCAGTGCCTGTGAGCTACAATGTGCTCCATTTGGTTCTGGTTTGACTGAGTCCTCCAAGGGGCCGTGTGTTGGGAAACTGGCTCTCCCTGTGATGTTGGCAGAGGATAGTATGCCTACTGGTGGGTTACTACTGATTTTCCCCTCACTCTCTGTCTTGCTATGAGATTTTCTCTTACACAAATTCTTATCACAAGATTAGATTTTCAGCCTTCTAAACCATGAATCCAACAAATGCCCTTTTCCTTAGTCAGGTGCCCAGCCTCGGGTATTTTGTGGCAGCTATACATAGCAGAAGGAAAGAAGCCTTTCCACACAGTTGTGCTTCATAGTCACTCACTTCCCCATGTTTTCATTTTCTCACCTATAAACCAGCTGATCGACTGTAGACCATGGACCAACACTATCAGCGTCACCAGGAAATGGCTTCACAAATCTTGATTTCTGTATCCCATTCAGAAGGATTCTAATTCTGCATATTTGAGATAAGGTCAAGAAAGGGTTTCTTTAAAGTGTTGTACATGGGCCACTGGGATGGGTGGTTTTTAACCAGGACATGAGGTGACCTATCACCCTGGCACACATCACAGAAGCATAGGAGATTGTGCTTTGTTAACACTGAGCGTTCACACATAAGGCCTGTGCAGAGAGGGCTTCTGTGTAATGGGCTGGGTGAGTGGGCTTTGTATTTAGTACTCTCACAAGTGAGGTTGGTGTTATTAGGAATGTTTTATAGTGAAAGGTAATAGCTACTTTATTTAACAGCTTTAAAAGTTCAAAAACTTCCCCAGACATTATCCTATTCCATGTTCACCAGAGCAACTTCTTTTTACAAATAAGAAAATGAAGACTTACACACACACACACTATAATATATAATATATATAATAAATGTATATATATTTAAATCTTCATGTATACCAGGAGCATAGGCATAGTTCGAGCCAGTGCTTTCTGAATCTAACCCCATAGGGCATTCTATTTATCAATAATGGCCATGTAGCCTGGGATTTTTACAGTGGGGTGTGATGGTTAAAACTCATTGTCACCTTGGTTCAACTGAAAATTGCCTAGGAAACACTCCTCTGGGTACATCTTTGAGTGTGATTCTGAGAACATGAGTGGATCCATGCTGTGGGTTTGGGTCCTGGGCTGAATCAGATGATCAAAAGTCAGTTGAGTGCAGTCATTGATCCTCTCTGCTTCCTGGCTGCAGATGCAGTGTGACGGCCACCTCCCACTCCTGCCACCATAATGTGCCTGCTCTTGTCACAGTCCCCCAAAACAGTAACTGCTACAAGGGAGCTTCTGGTGTTTAGAGAAGGACAGTGATGTTTCATTTTTATAAACCTCAAGAATCTTAAAGCTAGCAATGTAGGATCGTTGAGTGCCAAATCCCTGAAGGATATGATGATATAAGGTTCTGTTGTGCCTCTAGCAATTTCTACAAACCCTGAGCATTTTATTAGGCTTGTTAGGAGAAATCGGTTTAGAATTGGTGGCATTGGAGGAGATCTGAGTCATTGAGGATCTCTATCTAGAATATTGTCTCTAAGACACTGAGGATCTCTGTCTAGAATCCTGATCAACTTCTTAGCCATGTCCTCAAAGGGTGAAAGGGTGGATTCCTTCCAATCTGCCATAGTGGATAGTATCACAAAACGTCTAGCTGCAAAATTCCAAAGTCTTGATCCTTTATATAAATCTGCCTTTTAATTGCTTTCTCTCACTGAGTCCTATTGACTATCCAGATATATCTCCAGTTTCCTGATGTCTCCCCACCTGACCAAATACCACCTTGAATTAGAAAATCAGTTTTTTGTGTAAACTATAGTAGACTCCCATCTGGTCTCTCTGATTCTTTTCTTGACTCTGAAATCCATTCTCCTCTCTCAGCAGAGGTCTGTTAAGATGGAAAATCTTTATACTCTAGATTATAACTTTGCAATGAATTCAGCTTGGATTTAGAATCAAATCCCAGGCCTCAGTATAGCCTTTGGCTCTCCAGGTTCTCACAGTTCATCTGAGCCCATCTCCTCTTTCCGTTGAGCATCCTTGTGTTAGTAACATTGCATCCACGTTGGTCCCCTGTATGCAGCAAGATCCTTTTCCATTAGTCACTTGATTCTTAATTTTTCCACTGCCTGAAAGTCACTTCTCCCTACACTGTTAGGTAGACTTGTCGTCTTCACTCAGATATTACCTTATCTGTCTTGAGGTGTTACCAGTGCCCCTCTGAGAACTTTGAAATAAGTCCTGTCACTAGCCTATTTGTTTTCAGCACAGCTCTTGTGAAGTAAGGCTGGATGAGATGGTGCTGCACCCCAGATGTGGTCAGCCTTCTAATGGCTGGCACTGAAGATCCAAGATCAGTGTAAGCTATCACAAGCACACTTTGTATTCAACAAAGGTGCCTCACTTATTAGCATAGTGAAAATCAGAAGTGGATGTTTACTGGTGAAATTAGGACCTTATTCGCTAGAATTATGGACGCTAGAGATGGTCTGTCTTTGCAGATGTAAAGAGAGATATCTGAGAGGTATGGGTCCTTCAACCTAGCAAGAAGAAGAGAAAGGCAACTAGAAAACCTTCTAATCAGAAGTTAAAAAGAAAGAGTGTTCTTTTTTGTTTGTTTGTTTGACAGAGGGTTTCTATGTGTAGCCCTGGTTGTCCTGGAATTTACTACTAGGCAGACTAGGATGGCTTGGAACTCAAATTTACAGAGATTGGCCTGCCTCTGTCTCCCAAGTGCTGGGATTAAAGGCATGTGCCACCATGCTCAACCAGTAAGAGCAATCCTTAAATCTACTACCCTGAATCACTGGCTTATAAGACATTTTACCCTTCTTTTCATGTGTATATGCAGTGTGTGTGTGTGTGTGTGTGTGTGTGTGTGTGTGTGTGCGCGCGCGCGTGTGCACGCAAAAGAATACAGACTTTTGTATGTGGGTGGGTGTGAGTATGTGAGCACCTATCCAGGTGAGTGTGTATGCACATGTGTGTACGAGTGTGGAAGCCTGAAGTTGATACCAGGTATATTTCTTGATCACTCTTTCATGTTATTTTTTGAAGCATGCTGGTCTCTCATCAAACCCTAAGCTCACCAATATGGCTAGTCTCTATCAACTGGCTCTGGGGAGCCCTCTTTTATGCCTAGAATTACAAGTCAGCTACCATACCCACCTGGCATTTATATGGCCTTTAGGGATTTGAACATTCATACTCATGAGACAAGTGCTTTAGCCCCGATCCAGCTCCCCAGTCCTTGAACTCTTTGCCTTGTCTGATTCTGATCACAAGGGTTGCAGAGTCTGCTATTCAATTGCCGTCTCTTCAGTCTTGATGGAGATGGTGTTGGGAACAGAAGGTAAAAGGACACAGAGGACCACACCTCTGTCACAGAACAGGTTTTACCAGCATTCTTATGTTTAATAGCTAATAAACTTCATTTCATAAAGTCTGTGTGTGAGAGTCTATGGTGAGTCTTGCTTTCATGTATAACCTTACAGCAATGGTGTAGGGATGAAAACCCATCTCAGAGTTTGTCTTGTATCTTTTGTTTGTGAGCCTAGCCTTTAACAGCTGAGCCATCTCTCCAGCATATGTATTATCTTCTAAGGGGACATGCCAAATTTAGTCTATAAGAATGAATGAAATTGACTTGTGTATTTATTTGCTTTTTTAGTACTGCTTACTACCTGCCTTATAATGTAAATCTCTTGAGTAGAGGTGTGAGGTGGTCTTTTCCTGGAGCTTAGATCAGAACCTGGGATCTGAAAGGCAATGGAAAATGTAACAGAGTCATGTTTTTCAGAGTCGCCCATTTTGGAACACTTTCTGTGAGATATACTAGGAAGATATACTATGGAGAAAAATGTAGTAAGGAAATGAGATGGACTAAGGGTTAAATGAGACACAGACATGTCCTGGTAAATATCTAAAATATTCATGAGCATCTTAAAGATGCTGAGAAGCAATGTAAGGAACACACACACACACACGCACATGCACACACACATGCACACACACACACACACACACACACACACACACACGATGATGGTGGTAGGGAAATCTAACCGTGTTTTAACAAGTATTTCCTAAGGTTATTTGAACATGATACTGTTTATTTCTGTGACGTTTGCTACCAAGTCTAGAAGGACACTTGCAGGCGGGGCGTATGACAGATGTGTATAGGAAGTTGGCAAACCAACACCCCTACTTTTGTTATCCTGAGAAGATGGTCTGTTGTAGAAGCAACCCTCCTCTTCCAGGGTGCCTCCTGCATACAGAACCTCTACAGAATGCCTCTGAAGGAGCAAGGACGCATCTCTTGGGCTATTCTTGCTTTCTGGCCCACCCTCTACCCAGAGGAGGGAACATAGTCTTCTGGAAGCAAGAGTACTGAGCAAGCCAATCTGAGCTCAAGCACTGCAAATCGCATACGAATGTGCTACTTGGTGCAGCAGAAGAAATGAACCCACGAGAGCTGCAGAAAAGTGAAACTTACTTTCTACATCCCTTCAAGGGTCAGCTGGTGCTCACAGATGAATACGCTTCCATTCCTCTTCCTTTGAGAATTATTACGAAGGTGTTTCACTTTAGTAAGGTTCAAGGTTATGGCCTTCAGAAAGCCCTTGAGAATAAACTCCGGGGACTCAGAGTAGGGAAAAGAAAAGGGACTATTAACAGGCTTTTGTTTCTCTCTTCTTTCTGTGACACTCCAAAGGAGACATTAGATTTACTTGCATTTCCAAACCGTGGAAGGGTCTAAGGAAGATGGGTATTTTCTTTCTCTTCCTGACTTAGTTAACTAGACATTAAACTATGTCATAAAGTTTGGTAAATAGATTCAAGGGAGAGATTCCTTAAATATTATGCTCACGAACGCATACGATTACATAGCTGAATGTTCAGACGACAGAAGGGCTATTGAGTGTATGCAAACGTGAGGGATGGATGGTAAACAGAGAGAGCTTTCTCATGTGTTCGGAATTGCAGGTGAACAATTCTTTCAACGTGGGGTGCTTTGGACTTCTCGCTGTGGTATCGTTAATTACTATTCATCCTGCCATTTACAGTTTAGATGACATTTACTTTGGTAAGCCTTCCCTGAGCCCTGGGCCTAGTGTAGATTAGGAAATAAGTACAGGTGCCCCTAGTATGGCTTCTGCAGACATCTTGCATCGTTACTTATCTGCCATGTGCCACTAGATCATAAACTCCACCATGTTCCTAGTATCATAACGATATACATTATCCCCATAAAGTGACACATCAGCTCTTGGGAAATAGAAACTTAATGTGCATTTATATCTTTGGTAGTTTGTGTAGTTTGGGTTTTTCTTAGAGTGTAACCATCCTTGATTTCTTGTGTTGTACTTGGAGAGACATACATCAGCATAACTCTTAAGCATAACTTTTGACAGTCCCTGGGAAAAAGTGGGATTGGCCCCAAGACGATTAAACCAGAACTCAACAAAAACCTTAGTTTATAGATTACGGAACTTTGAAAGGAAGGAGTTAAGCCATACAGTTTCTGAAGAAAACCTTGGGCTCTGAAAGTTCCCAGCAGTGACCCCTGTAGGCAGAGTGGGGCTTTGGGTTAAAAAGTTCATGGGATGATCAAGAGGCACCCTTGTTTAGGAGGCTTGATTTGTCAGTATTTACAACTGTTTGCTCTCAGGCATCCTAGTCACATGATTGCAGTGGCCAAGAGCTGCATGTGAAAACCACAGACTGGTACACAAATAAATGAAAAGACCTAAGTTATAAACACATGAGCACATGCATCCCAAGTGGCTTCTCTTGAGACCTTTATTTGTGTGTAAGTTTGCACAGCTATGTAACATGAAGAATAAAGTGTATACATATAAGTGTGTGTTTGTGAGAGGTAGGAATGAAAGGGAAGAGAGGATGATGGGAAGAAAAATAAAGAAAATAAAGAGACAAGTAGAAAAATAAGAAATCAAATGCATAGCCAAATTCTTGGTACTTGGTGTAAATAAATCAAGCTTTAAAAGCAAATACATAGTTTATTCATATAAGTTAAACCTAGTTGTGTGTGCAATGACTATTTCTTATTCTCCTAATGTATATACATTAGGTTTGCTGCCTACACACACACACACACACACACACACACACACACACACACACACACACACACACAAGTTTTGCATCAATTACTATGATCTTTGCTAATCACTAAATAATTCGCTAAAACAATGTTTGGTTGTCCTTTGCAGAAAGATCAAATGAAATGAAAGCGTTTAGAACGATTAGTGTCATGAGTTGCTTGCTCTATGGCAGACAAAGCCCTACAACTATGCAGAGAATGGGGGGAAATGGCAGAGTTTTGAAAGTCAAATCCCAGAATGCTCGATTTGAGTTCCACATAAACTAACTTCACTTCATTCTAAAAAAAGCCACTCGAGCAGTTGGAGAGGTACAAAGAGGGAACAGAAAGACAGGGGCACTCATGACAAGCTATAAATCTCGATGCTTAAACCGGGGTTTGGGGGAAGAAACAGTGCTGTGTAGTGCTTGATTCAAAAAGTGGCAAATGGTGTTTTCATTTGTGAAAGCCTTTGCAGTTAGCCATTAATAAAGGGATTGGGTTACATGGAGCTCCTGCAGCCCTTACAGAACTTCAGTCTTCACATTTCTCTTGTTTCATTTCATTCCACTTAACATCTCAGAGCTGATTTTATTCAAATATGTATAAGGTCTCAAATGGAAAACATTTTGGTAATTTGCATGGCTTTTTTCAAGCCTGAAAATCTAATCTTCATAGACAATAGAAACAGACTGTCATCTTGGAAATAGGAAACAAAAATGATTGGTGTAAGTCAGTTTTTGAGATGTCATGTTTCTGCCAAGGCAGCTCAAATCAGTGTGGTGTCCTATTCCCAAAGATGGAGTGTGTGATGTAAATCCGTCAGTTTCAAGTTCAATAAGAGACCTCATCTCAAAAAATAATGTGGAGAGCTGAGAAGAAGATACCTGGTATTGACCCCTTGTGTCCATGCTCATGTACACTCATGTACATGTATACACAAAAATAGAACAATCTAAAAATAAATCAAAGGAGTGATGATGGCCCACTTCCAGAGAAATTATACATCTCCTTTTGAGCCACACAGGGTGCGCAAAGCACTTTCTCAATCATCTGTCCTCTACAGAGAGGGAGTAGGCCTAATAAAGAAGTCGCATAGATTATTTAATTACTTGCAGAGCTTCATTGAACCTCCTTTCCTCTTAGTGTCTTTGGATTGCTTGCTGCTCCCTTGCTCTCCCTGCATCTCTGATCTCGACTGGGATGCATGCTGCTCCCTTGCTCTCCCAGTGTCTGATCTACACTGGGATGCTTGCTGTTCCCTTGCTCTCCCAGCATCTCTGATCACCACTGGGATGCTTGCTGCTCCCTTGCTCTCCCAGCGTCTCTGATCTCCACTGGCCAATGTCATCATAATTGTGCCCTTTAACCGTCTTCTGTTGGGACCATCTGCTCTTCTCCCCTGAGTAATGGTGTTTCTCACTGGTTGCATCTAAATCACAGAAAGGAGAAATTTCTCTTTTCTTGACTTTGCAAACACCAAGCACATTTAGAGTTCAGACTTGTCATCAAACAGTTCTTAGTCTTCATGGGCAGGGTAGATGCAGAGGGGTTTGTAGCCTTGAGGAGGGGCTGTTAGGTTGACCTTAGCTGCGTCTATGTTGTCCTTGTCTGTGACTTTAAATCACATCCTTGGGCAAAGTAGCTAGGGGTTATTGAACATTAAGTGTGAAGAATAAAGACCCATGCTTCAGTTTCATCCGTAAAACTCAATCTTGGAATTTGAAATGAGATTATATACAAGTACCATATAACTGAAAGAAGATAAGAGAGATAAAAGTGGACAAAACACCCCATCTTTCTCAAGGAACATGGGCATCATGTGAATGCTTCTCTATCCTGCCCCCTGTGTTGTGACTTGTAAATGGGCTTCTTTTTTTTTATTTTAGCATTTCTCCATTCCTTTCTAAGGCCAAGAGTTTCCAGGCCCCTATTTAATGGCAGCCATGCTGAGCACTGCTGAACCCCAATGTGCTGTGTTCTCTGTGTGTATCAAAAGACACTGGACTTGTTACCCTGACGATAAGCATAGGTAGTTCTGATTTTAGCACTCTAAGTCATATGTTCCAGCAAGCACATGACAGAATCTCACTTCTTAGCACCCATTTAGCAAGCTCAGCTGTGAAAGGAAGTTGTTGATAGGCAACTGTGGTCGTTTTTCTCTGACACTTCTGGTGGTCTTCCTTATTTCTTTGGGGAAAATCCCATGAAGGCAACCACCATAGGGGTGATCTGCAGGCTAGGCTCTATCTGGAAAATTTCAAGAGGGTAGCCCTGGACTTCAAGGGGCTGAAGATTTTGCTGCTTGAAAAAAATTGACTTGGACAAATATGCTTCTCAATTAAAGTTCAAGAATCATAAGGCCAAACCAATTTAATGATAGTATTTTGACTTAATAAATGAGACTGAGATCCTTTCCGGGATCTGTGGAAAGGGAGAAAGGCTTTGATAGAACAATCTTGTTGTTTGTCTTCTCTTGGAGATGATGAGACATGAGGAAGGACTGTTTTAAAATATTCTTGTTCATACTAAAGCTGTTTCTCTCATCTCTCTGACAACACATTTTACCATGGACTATTCAACAAGTGAGGATACTCAGGGTGTTTGGGGTTGTTTAATATTGGGAGTTATGGGTAGGTGGAAGAAAGCAGCCTTGTTTTTTTTAATGTTGTTTGTTTTGTTTTCCATGTCAGGGTTTCTCTGTATAGCCCTGTCTGTCCTGTAACTAATATCATAGACCAGGCTGCTCTCGAATTTACAGATATCTGCCTGCATGTACCTCCTGAGTGCTGGGATTAAAGGCATGTACCAGTACTGCCCTAAAGCTCTGGTAGTTGCTAATTCTGTCTATGTCATAATGTTTCCTTCTTGTGGGTCAGCCTACAGGATAACCTGGCTTTAGTTCTGAGAGAGACTTACTGCATTGCAATGCATCTTAATTACTAGAATCACCCCTGTCCCAACACACACACACACACACACACACACACACACACACACACACACACACACACACACACACACACACCTCTTTTTAAAAGATTTAGATCTTGAACCTGAATGCTTGAGGGAAGTGGAGCCATGAGGCTGAAGGAAAAGTGACCCCTAAACTAGTAGAGTTTGTTGAGTTTAAGTTACAAGAGGAAACCTGAGCCAGTCATGCTAGCTCACACCTTTCGTCCCAGCACAGAGGTAGAGGCAGGAGGATCTCTGTGAGTTGGAGGCCAGCCTGGGTTACATAGTGAGTTCCAGGACAGGATAGGGCTAAGTCACATTAGATCTGGAGAAAGGAACCAAGCATGTTAGGACAAAAGGAGATTTTTTTTTTTACAACATTCAAACAGGTGGGAAAAGCTATTAAAACTTGAGCATGGGAGGGGTTTATCCTAAGCACTAGAACATTACCTTAGCACCCAGGAAGCCTGGGCTTGGGGTCCTGCCCCTACAAAACAAAGAAGTCACAGCAGAGACAGGTCTTTAAATATTGACTTTTTTTCCATCTTCCACTCATCCTGAGACCCTTTAACCCTCAAGTGCCAACAGACCAACCTCAGCCTTCCTCAATTTACCCCTAGTGATGGCTGCATAGTTTATCCTGTTGTTTTCTGCTGTGTGGGTGATATCTTTAAATCTTTCAGATGAACTATTCCTTTGTTTTGAAATAAAACAGAAACACTGTACACAGGGACTTAAGTCCAGGGAGAGGCAAACCTTTGCCCGCAGCCATCCAGTCTTCTAGGCAGGGCAGTGCTTCGTGACTGCAACTGGGTCTCCCAAGTTACCTCCCTAGCACTCTCTCTCCATAGCCTCTCTCCAAAGTTGTCTGTCTTTCTTGTCCTCTTGCTAAATTGTCTTTTCTTTTCTTTTAAGTGTCTTCCTAACACTGATTCCTGTTAATTTAATGTCTTCTCTTCTCTTTTCCTTCTTTTTTTGAGTTTTTTTTTTGAGACAAAGTCCCATTTGACACTGAACTTTTTAAATAGCTGATGATAACCTTGATCCCCTAGTCTTCCCTGCCCCCACCTCCTGGAGAACGGAGATTACAGGCATTTGCCACCATACAGGAGTCAGTTTTAAACTTTTCTTGTTTCTCTTTTGTTTTCTCCTAGCAAGTATGAGTAGCTCCTGGCAGAAATAAGATGGCCTCAGTCAGGGTTTTCCTCCCACAAGGACTTGGGGGAAAGGGCTGCATGTGGATGTGCTAATAGGGTTCTAAGTGCTTTCAAGCCCTTCTGTTGAATTCTCCTTGTGGCATGCAATTCCTGAGGGGCGTGCACCAAATTGATAAACTCAGTGCTAACGTGAACTGTCTCATCCAGTCCCCACGAGTCTCTTGAGTGTCAAAACCCAATTGTGCTCCAGTGGCACGGCTGTTCTGTAGAAGAAAAGAAACCCTTGAATGCACTATTGACAGCATAAGCAAATTAAAAGACTCAGCAAAGTTAATATTCTCACATTATAACAACATCTCCTATAAATTATTAAAGCCCACAGAATTTATTACCCATGTTAGGGGATGAAAAAAAAGCAAGCTGAATCATGGGCTGTGCTACTTAATGATTTATTTTTTTTGTTCTTCGATGTGTTGAGCTTTATAAATCACCCTGCTCTGCTTTGCACTGCACCAGAGAAAAGCATTCGCCAGTCAACCCTTTCTCCCACCAACGGTCACCTATGCAGGGCCTGGTTGAGCCTCATTATTTTAGCATCTATCAGTAGCCTCCTCCTCTGTTTGTGGCTGGCTGCTCCTTCTCATTACTATAGTGCTTCAGCATGGCTGGAATGACCATGATTTAAGTCATTAGATGATAGATCTAAGCCTTTTCTGAAATAAATATTAACCTCATTATTTAGGCAGGGTGGCAGACAGACTTCTTGTATGCTGTCACAGTCTTCTAAGTAAATAAAAATTTACTTAGGAATCTCATGTTTTAAAGTATGGTCTGCCAGCTTAAGCAAGAGCTATTCTGATTACATTTCATGCTTTTAAACAAATATGTATATATATATTTTTTCCTTCACTGTGAGGAGCTCATTTTTATCTCTGGTGCCACCACTGACTTGATCAAGACAATTAGCTCTTAGAAATACAATCCCTAATATATCTCTGGAGCATGATGTATTAGATAATGTCTAAATTCCCCTCTAGACCGAAGATTCTGAGAGGATAGGATATAACTGCTCTTTAGGTAACAATTTGTGCTCCTGGTGGAGAGAGAGCAGAGATTTGCCAAGACAGTTCTGTCTATGCAATAGTCTAGTTCAAAAGACCTGGGGTCTAAGTGCTTGGTGACCCAAGGAAAGCATACACAGAACCTCCTGGAAATTGGAAGCAAACAGGATCATCAAGCAAAAGTTGGAAGCCAGGGGCGGGGATAGAGGTGGGAGAAATTTCATCCGATGGATGGAGATAGAGACAGAGACCCACAATCACATCAGAGCAATGGATTGAGCCCCCAAGGTGCAGGTGAAGAGCAGAAGGTGGGAGAAG